>JBDJHY010131429.1:0-17514 GCA_039654485.1 Withania somnifera
ATAGCTCGGTCTCTCCGTGTCATGAATGCACAGAGAAAAAGTAGCATATAAGCATATTCCATATAGATAGCATGCTGTAATCACAACCTATGCCCTACACAGGCAACTAAATAAATACTAATTCCCGGTCCTATGTCAAATAGGTATCAACATAAACATATCAAAAATCAACGGAAGAAATAAAGGTACGGGGATACTATTAACTTAACTACCCATCCCAAGGAAGCTATTCAGTACAACTAGTAAAGCCGTAAACCCAGAATTTATCCACGAAAACCTACCTATCGTCCAACAACAAAGCTTTCAAAAATCACAATTTTCTCTACGACTGATATCAAATGAGCTCCAATCGATCTAAAACTTACGCCAATAAATTCTATACGTTAATAAGAGTCTAACCGCGCAATTTATTATTAAATCTAGACTTGATCCAAAATTGGCCCTAAAACATTCTACGGGGCCCGCTTGTCGAAACTGAAAATAAAAATCATCATAACATTCCCAACGCTGCCCGAAACTCATACTCCGAATTTGAGCCCAATTCATGTTCGAGAAGGGTTTCAAAACAGCCTAGAAAGAAACGGTCAAAAAGGAGTCAAAGGCCCCCCTTTTCTTTACGAATTTACAGAAGGATTTACATTGTATAATTGTTATTAGGAACAATATATACACAATAAAGATGAAGAATTCCATTAATATATAAATATATAAACATGATTTAATCACTTCCAAGGTTGGAGCCATTAATGGTTGAAACTAGAAATTTAAGGGAAGAAGATGACTTACCACCAAGAAATGTTGAAGAATTGAAGAGCAAGAATTCTGAGATTTAACATTCTGAGAAGAAAGGAGTGTTCTGCACCCTTAAATAGCAAATACTACCTTTCTGTTGGATGGGCCAGGGAACAAGAAAGTCACTGGGCCCTTTCTGAATAATCTGAAAAACATAAAAATAAAACTAAGTATGGAGATCGGCTAAGCGGGTGGAAGGTCTCCATCTGTGCGAAAAATATCCTTTAAGGAGACTAGGAGGAGAAAAGAGAGGACGACAAGGCGAGTCCGGCGATGTCTTTGCCTCAAGGGGCTTTCTGGGGTAAGGGATCCAGTACCCGGCATCCGACCTTTGGGGTTCGGGGTCCGGGGTCAAGGGGAAGCGAAGAGGAAAAAAGGGATCCAATGTCCGGTGTCCAGTATCTGGTAGGAGGGAAGAGAAGGGATTCAGTTATACCAGTACAAACTAATCGATCCGATTACACTGGTACAGAGCAATTAATCTGGTGCCATGATGGCTTACCTGGGTGCCGAACTAGGGCGCCTGGCTACCTACCAGTTGGTGTTCTAACTAAGCTACTTGGGATACCGGGCTGTAGTGCCCGGGGCCACACCGGGGTGCCTAGCAGCCTACCAATAGGCCTACCGAGTAGGCTTGCTAAATAGTAAAGATAGAGGAAAAATCTGCACATACCGGTATGGCCTGTCGAAATGCCAATATAAAACAAAAATGCCGAGATAGCATCCGAGACAGAACAAAATTCTGCAGAAAGATATAGATTTTGCAACTGAGCTATAGAAATTGAAACAGAGTCCAAATTTAATAAACCTTATATGTTTTCTGAATTGAAAACATATTTTGGACTCTATGGAATCAACATAAATTGCATAGGAGGTCATTTGCTCTAGGAAACCTCAAAAAAATAGATTGCACCAGAAACCAAAAGAATGAAACGGAGCAATTCTCCACCAACACCTTGAATTCACAACAACACGTAATAAAATTAAACAAACACCTCTCTTAGCCTAAATTCATCATTCCGGACCTGCTAGAAGTGTCAGAATTCCAATACGACCCTTTGAACATTGATTTTCCCCAAAAACTCCAGCTTTAGGCTAAAACTTAAACAATTTCCACAAATTCACATAACTTGCAAACGAAACCTCCAAAACACAAACTCTAAATCAAACATGCTTTGTTTGGCATTTCGAATCTAATGGAACTGTCAAAATTTAATTTCGTGGTCATCTTGAAGGAAAGTTGACTTTGGTCAACGAATACGTAACTTTAGGCTCTAAAATAGGGAATTTAAGGTATTTCTCAACCGAGTTGCTAGGGATCCGAACCGTCAGTCCTAGAAATTCATAAATAACTTGGGGCAACTACTGAAACACTCTAAGATACAAGACAATGCATATTTATCATAAATTACCATGAGGGTCATTACACTTATAGTTTTTGGACTCCACCTACTTATAGTTCAAACTCCAAGACACAAACGATGCTATAGCTCTCCTCAAGCACTGGCACCAATAAAGTTGCCTCAAATGATGATACATCCTAGAAATACCCGGATGAATAGAGTATCTGGAAAAATAAGTCTCACAAAAAAGAGTCAAAATCAACCCACTAAATCTCAAAACATCAAAGCGACCGTGAAACCAAAACACACCATTAGAATCTATTGTTGACCAACTAAAGTCATCCCTCAACATCCTATCTCTAATCTAAACTAGACAAGGATCCTTACCTGGTGACTGTAGTATCTTATCAAATAAAGCAGATCTAGCCTCAATATGTGTAACAACACACTTTGATGCTAAAATATCAAATCTAACTGGCATACTGGCAAAGGAATTGATGTCCCGAGCCAACAATATCTCAAAAAAATTACAATTGAATCCAGGATACCCAATACTCACTGTCATCTATCTCAAGGCATCTAAAACCACATTAGTTGTGCCAAGGTAATAAAGAATACTTAAATTGTAGTCCTTCGAGAGATTACCCATATTTTCTGTCTCTAGTTAAGTTCCTTTAGGAGATTACCCATCTACGTAAAATTCTAACATTGAATGCCATATAAGTAGTGCCTACAAATCTTAAGTGCAAAAACTATGCTGCTAACTTCAAGTCATGGGTAGGGTAGTTGCGCTCGTAATCCTTTAGATTCCTCAAAGAATACACAATAACATAGCCCTATAGCATCAAAATAATTCAAAATAATACCAGAAGCATCATAATAGATTTTCTAGGGTTGACCCTTAATTTCATGACCCAATCACTTTAATGGTGATGGCACCTACGATCCCACTATTAGACAAGCCAAACTGTCGGACAAAAGCAACAAGAAATAGGTTATTACAAACTAACCAATAGTAATTTAAGTAGTAAAAGTACGATGAAAGAGATATATAGAAAAATAAATATATACAACACTTCCCAGGACTGGTGAGTATGAAAAATAGAGGTTGAGAACCGCTCTATTTTTATACAACCGCCTAGTAATATGTACAACTGCTCCAATAGGATGTAAGTACAGAATATATGTCTTCCCTAAAAACAAATAAGGCAGGATCTCAACATAGTTAGAGAACAGTCTTACACGGATGTTGGGCGCTCACCGTGATCTTTGAAGTCTAATACCACCCATACTAAGGACGATCCTGTCTCCTGCGATAACCCGAGCTAGTATATGGACCACAAAAATAGTACAGAAGTATAGCATAACTACCAATAACACAAGGTAACCAATAGGCATCATAGTCCAGTTGGTCTTACTCAAACAAAAGTAAGACACAACGAGTATTTAAAGAATTCAAAAAGAAAATAAGTAAAATAGGAATGAAAGTAAGGCATACCTAAAAGGAAACCGAATATAAGTAACACAAAAATTAAAGGTTGGCCTCACCGAGGTACAACTAGCACCCCTAGATCAAGTCACAAGTCCTTTGAAATATACATCGTATCCATCTCAACTCAGCCAATAATAGAAATGGATAAATGAGGGAAATAGGAGTGTAAGCATAAATGAAAAAAAAAACAATAGATAAAATCAACGTAAAGGCCCATCACCCCACTGGATGCAAATAGAAAGGAATAAATATAACCTACCTTGCCCCCTATCCTGCTGGTAGGTACAAACAAGGTAACAAGACCAAATGTGACTCCTCCTATTAGCCCATAAGGTCCAAACAGGCAGTAAACGGATGAGTAAAAAGGGGTAGAACTGAACTAATATAGTAGAACCAACAAGCACGGAGGTCCCACCTCCCAATACTACCCAAGCCCCATCCCTAGGGTCCAGTTCCAAATCCGAAACTGGGAACCCTATCCTATTGGGAGCCAGCTCCAGAGGTTTTCCCTCTAAATCATGAGTTGGGAACCCTATCCCGCTAGGAGCCCTACTCAAGGTCCATACTCAGGGTCATACCCTTAAGAGAAGGTCCAACCTCTAAACATACCTTTGGGAACCCCACTCTACCAAGATAATCACCTTGTGATACATATACTATAAGGAAAATAACTTCCAATTATATCTTTATCAAAATAGTTCATACTATCTCGTGGTCATGGAAAACGGTCATTCTAATCATAGATTAAGTCCAAAAACTTTTCCATTTTCAATAAAATTTACCCCTCATAGGAAAATAAACTACACCACGGGCTAAGCACACATTTCACTTAAGCAATAAAAAAATAGGCCAAGACTAATATTATAGCAACAAAACTTCCCCCATCATGCAAGGAACACCATTCTAATCTTACAGCTAATAACGGCCCAAAAAGGAAAGGCAATCGCAAAAGAGAAGGAAAGGTACACAACTACTAATACAACAACAAACACTTGCTAGAATTCAACAAGTAATTAATGTAAACCAATTCTAAAATGTAGGTAATCCTAACCTATCTGGACACCAATGAAAAGCTCTCGAAATTCATATACATAGCTCAAATATCCTCAGAAATGTCAGAGCAGCTCAAAATTACCATAAACAAGGCATACATGTCGAAAGGTGAATTTTAAGACCCATATTGCATAATAAAAAATAGGCGTAAAAGTAGTCCTATAGGCCCTGTAACCTCTAAAAATAAACTTAAAATTACCTTGATTGCATCACAATTGCGCTATTGTGCTTAACAGCTGGGCCTATAGATATTTCTATAACAATTGAAACTTCCAACTAGTGCTCAAAATTAAAATAAAATCCAACATATTTTGGAGTCTAAGGAATAAACGAAATGACCAATGGAGGTTGTTTGAGAAAAAAGGATCACCAAGCTAAACCAGTTAGGAAGGAAAAACTTCCAAGCTTTACACAAATATAATCAAAATTAGTCCGGAAACCCCCGAAAGCACACCAATGGTCAAACTATCAGAAATTAAACATTCCAAAGCTGATAGAACTGTAAGAATTCTTATATAACACTCCGATCCTCAAAATCCATCCAAGACTTTAAAATAAACTCTAATTGATCTAAGTTTCCACAAAATAGCTATAACTCAAAAATATTACCCCTTGACATGATATTAAGGTCCAACTATACCAAATTTAGTGTTTTGAAGATAATGGAACTGTTGAAATCTAGTTTTGAGTGTGTTCACTAAGAATTCACTCTCAAGTTCAACTATTTCAAGGTCAAGCCTCCAAAATAGGAAAAATAAGATAAGGGGCAACTGAGGTTCCAGGGAGTAGAGATACCAGTCCCAGCAAGTCATAAATGACTTGGGAAACTACTAGACGACTCTAATGACTGAAAAAGTAGAAAATCAAGGAAAAGACAAGGTGGCTAATCACAACCTCAACCACCAAAAAGGACTCTCCTTCTTAAAATTCAACGAAAGAGTAGCACCTGAGGGCTCAAGCAGATGTGTATACTGGGCTTGTATGTCTTGGTCCAACTCCTAGGTAGCCTCCTTGTCAGGTTTGCGTGTCCAATGAAACCTTACATCCGATATATATCTAGATCTGAGCTGCCTCATATCTCTATATTATATGGCCTCTGGGTCCTCAATATAATTCAACCAGTCATCTACATGCACAGACTCTTGTTGAGCATATGCGATGATTCTGCCACATATTGGCAAAGCATAGAGACATGAAACATAGGTTGCACAACTACCAGCTCAGGAGGAAAGAAGGTCTATAGGCCACATCTCCAACTTGATGTATGATATCAAAAGGCACAGTGACCTTGGGGTTGATCTTAGACCTTCTAAAAATCTTCATAATGCCCTTAATGGGAAACTCCCATAGAAAAGCAATATCATCAACTCTGAATTGATGTGGACTATGTGCATAGGACTTCTTCCTACTATATGCTATCTGAAGCCTATCCTGAATAACTCTGAACCTAACCACAATTTTACGACCCCAATCAAAGCTCTGGGTTGGGGTCTCCCTACCATTAATCAACCTACAGGCGATATTCAATGCCTACCGTACAAGGCCTTAAATGGTGCAATCTGAATGTTGGAATAGTAACTATTATTATATGTGAACTCTACAAAAGCTATGTATCTATCTAAACTGCCTCCAGAATCAATAACACAAGCCCATGGCGTGTCCTGAACCACTTGGATAGTCCTTTCGGAATGCTCATTGGTCTGAGGGTGAAATGATGTACTCAATGCAACCTTGTAGCCTTCTCCCTATATGTTAATATCCATAACCTTAAAGAAAAATAAAATTCTTAGTTTGAAATGATAGAGACCATATCCCTACGAAGTCCGACAACCTCATTAACATAAAAATAGTCTATTATCTCAGCACCTTAAGATTAGTGTATCGGTATGAAGTGAGATGACTTGGTCAGTCGGTCCATGACCAAAATGCAATCACGGTTTCATATGAATCTTTCACAACACAAAAACTCAGATAGTGATGGTGCCTACGGTCCCATTAGTAGGCCTGCCAACCCCTCAACCCAGAGTTACAAGCATTGGGTTGATAAAAGTTAACCAACAGTAATATAACTAGTAAAGTAAGATGAAAGAGATATATAGAAAAATACATAAATACAAAACCTCCCAGGACTGGTGGCTGTGATAAAATATAGCTAATATATAACAGAATAACAAAAGTGATATATATATAACTGCTCCAACAAGAGGTAAATACAAAAGACTATCCTTCCCTAAAAAGATAAGGAAAATCTAAACTTAGATTGAGAACAACCACATCTCAGACACTAGGAGCTCACCGTGATCAACAAAGTCAAATATCACCCCTACTTGGCATGATCCCGTCTACTGTAATGATCCGGACTTTATATAAATCAAAAAACTGGTATAAAAGTACAGAATGAGTACTAGTAACTTAGGGAATCCAGTAAGCATCCTAGGCTGACTAGGCTCAATCAAACACAAAAGTGTAAGTGTAAAGAAAAATAACTTCGAAGAAAACAAAAAAATAGTACAGAAAGTAAGGCATAACTATAAAGAAACAGAATGAAATTAAGTAGCACAAGTATAAAAGCTCAGCCTTACCGAGGCACAGATAGCAACCCAATTTAAAGTCAAAAGTCCTTAGAAACATACCTAGTATCAAACACAACTCAATTGATATTGGAAATGGATAAATAAGGGAAATAGAAGTGTAAGTGTAAGGAAAATAAAATAATAGATTAAATTCCAAGTAGTGGCCCATCCCACCACTAGATACATATAGAAAGTAATAAACATAACCTACTTTTCACTGCATCCCACCGGTAGGTATAATCAATTATAATATGACCAAGAGTGACTTCCCCGTAAGCCCAAAAAGTACAAACAACTAATAAAAAGATAAATGTAAGGGGTAGAGTTGAACTAACGCAGCAGAACAAACAAACCTAGAGATTTCAACCTCTCAATACTGCCCTGGGCCCCTCCCTAAGGTCATGTTCCAAATCCAGCACTAGCACTCCCTCCCTCTAGGAGCCCTGCTCCCAAGGATTTTCCTTCAAACAATGAACTGGGAACCCTGTCCCCCTGGGAGCCCAACTCCATATCCACACTCACGGCTACTCTATAAAAAAGAGGTTTTACCTATGGACGTAGCTCTGGACACCCTGCTCCACCCAAATAATCATCCTGTGATATATCTAGTATTAGGAAAATCTATTTCATTTATATCATTATGAAAATAGTCCATACCATCTCGTGGATGTGGAAAGATGGTCAAAAAACATTGATTTTAGATTAAGTACCAAAAATCTTAATTTTTAATAACCTTTTACCCCTCCTACGTAAATAAATCACATATTTATCCCCTCCCATGCATAGCTACCGTGATATGCATGCACGAAAATACAACAAAGAAAAAACAAAAAATGCACTCAAAGCCTAGGAAAGTCCATAAGCCACCATCTAACAACTAATCTCACCCAAGAAGTAAAACAATAGGCCCGCACTGATATTATAGCCACACAACCTTCCCTGGTAGTATGGGGACACTATTCTCAGCTTACAACTAACAACTGTCCTACATGTTCCACAAAAGAGAAGTGAGTGCATAAGAGATGGAAAGGTACACAACTACTCACCTATCCCTAAACACTATATAGAACACAACAAGTATTTCATATAACCAACTCTAAAGAGTAGGTAAGCCTAGCCAACTTGTACACCAACAAAAATCTCCTGTAAGGCAGGCACATAGATCGAACAGCCTAAAAATAGCTAAAGTAGCTCAAAATAATCAAGAACAAGGTCTATCGTTCAAAAATAGAATTTTATATTACATATTTCATAAAATATATTAGGTTGGAAATTGGGCCTAAATATGGGCTTGTAGGCCTCGTAACCTTAAAATAAACTAAAAATACAAGAGGCCTCATCTCAAGGAACTTGTGGTTCGTATTTGAGATCAATTAGACCTCCAGAAAGTCCTCAATTGGAAAAAAAAACAAGGTTTTTAAAAAGGGAAATATTTCAAGAACCAAAAAGGATAATCAAGAGTGCTATGCACCTGAAAATCAAAGGAAAAGAAACCCCGTAGTGATCACCAACTGCCCAGTAGCCCTACTATGCAAGAACATATGAATTTCTCTATGTTTCCATACCCAGGGAAAAATTCCTCCTTTAAAGCTTCAACAAAAGTTTGGAAGGAAAAAGAAGTGGAGAAAACTTACACCAAAACTAAAAAGAAGGCTACGAATAAGGGAAATGAGTGAAATTTTGAATATTGCCTATTATATACCTGGTCACATACATCTCATCAACCTAATGTAATCGTGCCCTCGGTCCCAACCATGAACCATAGCAATCATAGTGCTCCCAGCAATATCACGCTAAGAAGAAAAAAAAGATTATCACAATCATCTCATAAGAGCATGATCGTGATAAAGAAGGAAAAGGAGAATTACTACGATCATGTCACAAGTGCACAAGCGTGATGGACACATCAGTTTACAGATTTTTCTACAAAAGCTGTAATCTCAAATGAGGGGTCGAAAATGGAATGAACTCTAATAGTAATGAACTAAATATGCATCTTTCATGAAAAACATATTCCAAACTCAATGAAATTAATGAATAAAACAATGGAGGTTGTTTGAGAAGAAACTACCCTAAATGAAACCCATTAAGAAGTGATAACTTTATAACTTTCCACATATACCTTCAAAATGAGTCTGGACACCCCTGGAATGGACCAAACTTCTTTCTTTCTTTCTTTTCTAATACTTCCATACCTTCCACATTATCAACAAAGGAAGTCACAAGAAATGGGTGACTATCATACTAAAATGAAACTAGTAAAAAAAAGATGTTGAAACTCTTTCTTTCATAATTTTTCTTCCTAGGCTGCAGTAAGTATATCGAAAGGTCGTTCAACCATTTTTCCTCAAATATGGGGAATATTTTCTCATAAAATCTTGCTCCTTTGCCTCAAATATGGGGAATATTGGTCTAGGTGGACCTTAGGTTGGCTACTTGTTTTGAGTTTAGGCTATATTGTGGGAATTTAGCCCAGCCAAAGCTCATTTTGGAGACTAAGTGGTATTTTGGTACCCTGAGTGTTGTATTCAAATTATTATGGTATCATCATCTCCAAAATATTAAGTTTTGGCTAGTTGAGTCATTGGTTAACTTTTGGGAGCTGCTGTTGCATCTTTCGAGGTAGGGCATGGAAGTTGAGACTTTTTTCCTAAGATGTTGACTTGGTCAACATTCTTCCAAAATAGCCTTCTATCCTAATTTCATTAGTGTCGTTGGGTCTAAAATGTCATCTCGGGTAAGCATACATAGCTTGTTTAAATAATTTGGACCCCGATCACATTTTTGTGGTGTTTAGTGTTTTATGCTTATTGAAGATAACTGATGTGAAAACTGTATTTGGTGTAGGTGGATTTCCTTTTTTGGATCACAGAGCCACACACACAATCATAATTCTTTCTCTTCTTTATTGATGTGATCTCTTCCTCATTTCATTTGATCGAGATGATGTTTTTCCCCTAAACTCAATGCAATCGTGATACGCTTTCACATGATCGTGATGTCTGGCACATCGTCTCCTCGCAATCGCGACCCCTATCCTATGCGATCAAAATGAATAAATACCTAGAAGTATATAAACTGTTCTTTAAAATTTAAGATCATTTCCCTATTTCTCACTCGGGTTTTTCCTCTATCCAAGCAACTCAATTGAGTAAAAACCTAGCTAGGTTGAAGTAAAGTCCTCCCCCAAGCTTACCCTCCCCCTCCCTCTCATTTGTAAATTTTTTTCTCTTATTTAATTTCATGGAAATAGAAGTTTTTCACCATTTTACCCCTTAATTAAATTGATGTTTATTTTCTCTTGTTTTATGTTAGGTTAGTGCCCATCTCTAGTGTTTTCTCTTGTTAGTGCTCCTTGTTCGGGCGACACATTAGTTTAGGTGCATAATCCTTCCATTCTAGTTTGTGGTTATTATGGAATGTTTTGCATGTTTTATCATGCCGCTTCTGGGATGTTTTGGTTAAATTTTGGTTGTCCGTTTGGATAAAAATCAAACTATGTGTTCTTGGAGCCAAACCCTTCGTAATGGTATTTTTAACTAAATTTTTCGGGCTGTAAGGCGTGTGGGCCTGCTTTGGGGCCAATTTTCTGACCTGGGTTTCTAATTGTAATATAGGTCTTATTGTTCATTCTTTAACCCTGGATTTATAATTTTATAGTTTTTGGTGACTTCGGCTGCATCCGTAGCTTTTTTCCTACATTGCATGCATTCTGGGGACGTCGACGACCGTCAGGTAGGCTAGGTTTATTTATATACATTGTAGACTAGTCTATTAGTTTGTACTTGTGATATGGACAACATTGCGTGTTGGGCTTTAGGTTGATTGTTATGTGTTATTGACTTATGACTACCTTATTGGTTTCTGTAAACCATGGAAGGGCATAAAGGGTGAACGGTTCTATTTCGATGTCTTGGTCTCACTGCATGGATACCACAAACATTTTAAACTATTCGAGTCGTTGCACAATGGGTGTGGTGAGATGAGATCTTAGCTTGTGGCCTTTTGCCGATCTTATACTCTGGTAACTTTCCATTTTCGTTATTATTAGCTTTATTGTTTCTATGTTGTGATTAGGTATCAATATATTATTGTGCAGCCTGAGTTTTGTACTGATGGACCTCAAACCCTAAATTTGATTAAAGGTGCGACACTTTAAGCCGCAGAACTTGAGTTTGGAATATATGGAGCACAAACCCTACATTTGATTAGAGGCGCAGTCCTCCAAGGCACGGACCCTGAGTTCTACACTAATGTGGAACCAACCCTATATTTAATTAGAGGTGCGATCCTCTGAGGCATGGACCCTAATTTTGGGACTGATGGGGTTCAAACCATAAATTTGATTAGAGGAACGGTCCTCCGGGGTGCAGATGTTGAGTTTGACTTTGTTTGGGAAGAGTCCCTGAGGTTGGAAATTATTGAGAGGATAGTGTTGGTACTACATGATACTACTCTATTGTATGTTCCTGCACCTCCATGTATTACCTTCATATTGTTTTTTCTCATCGGGCTTAAGGGCGAAGTCACGATGGGTTTGGTTGTGCTGTTTGTACTTACTAGTGGTATGGGATGCCAGGTAGGTTCTGTGTGTTTACTTTCTGTTCCTCACTTAATTCTATTCTACATTTCAATCCTTTACTCATAGTGTATATATGTATATTCTTATGGTTAGTTGGGTTGTCTTAGCTAGAGAAAAACTACGTCTATTTACTATGATTTAGGGTTTTTGGGTACTAGTCACTCTAGATCGTGTGCACCATGTTTTGGTTTCCTTTAGATCCTTATTTACACTTTCAGTATCTTATATTTCTGTATATCTATTAGCCTTACCACTTCCGTACTATCGTTGACTTGTTCTACTTCCTCGCCTTTATGACTTGTATTTTATTTAGCACAGTCAGCCTAAGATGCCTACTAGGTACCTTGTTTGGTATTCATGCTACATATTTGTACCGTTTTCATGGTGCAGATACCGGACGGGGTTATCATAGATGTCGAGATTGTACGGAGTAGATACAGCTGATTCCAGAGATTACGGTGAGCTTTGCCGTCAAAGCCGACCATGGTTTACTTGAGTTTTGCTTGATTTATTCTATCTATTGCAAGCCACATGTTGTATTACATTTTTTGGAGTTTCTTTGTATTTCTATCATTTTTATACTGTGTATAGTATATCCTTATGCTATTGATGCCAGGTTTTGGGATTGGGGTTGTGTATGTGTTTCTTCTGCTTCTATTCATTTATATTTTTGCTCATGCTTTTCTGCATTGCTGGATCGAATTGATCATGTCATGTGCCTTGTTTCATGCCTTATCTTACTTAGTAAAGCAACCTGAACTTCTATGAAATGAAAGAGTTTCACATTAGACTTGTCTACCAGAAGGTTGTAGATGCCATCATGACCTTAACTTTGTGTCGTGACACAGTCCAAGAGGGGATTCAAATTAGCCCAAAACGTTGGCCCGATCCATGCCCAAGGGAGGTTTTCCCAATCTATTTCAATAAACGATAACAAAATTGAAAGGGGCAACCAAGAAGATTCTAGAAGGTGGCCAAGAAACTTCTTAAACATAGTCTATTTGCACTAATATTAGATGAAGGAAAAATTTTCCATGTCCTACTTCTTTTGGGACTTCATAATTTCAGCCAACCTAATCTATGAATAGGGGTTATTTCGGCCAAAAAGAATCCATTGGCTGATTATAGTTTAGTTAATTTAGTTCACAATTCATAGCCTAGTTGAGTGATTAGAGGTGGATTCCTTTGGTTTCTACTTTAAATTCATATTTAAATTTAATCGAAGGAATTGCATTTGAGGATTCACATTTTTCTTTGGTTATCTTGATTGGTTTCTTTTTTATCTTTATTGGTTCAATTGGGAGGTGAGGGTATAAATTCCCTTATTGCCCATAACCATTAAATTTGTCAAGCTTTGGCATATGTTTTATTTTATTTCTTTCTCCTCAATCTTCTGTTGTGATTCGTATCTTGAATCTCATTATTTGGTATCATAGGTTTGTCTAGTAATTCATTACGTCGAATTACAATCCTTGGTTCATAAATTAAAAAAAATCAACAAGAGAAGAATTTTGAGTCTTGGTTGTTGAATATTGTTACCCATAAAAGAAATAAGTGTGTGGGTAAAATGTTAGGTGATTTGGAATTGATTTCATCATAGTAGAAAATTGGGAAAAGCCTTAATGTTGTTGGTGTGCTTGAGGAGATTCAAACATTATTGATGAAGAGGATAATCAAAAGTGTTGTTTCATCAATAAGAGGGTAGAAATTGAAGAAAAAAAGTGTTAAATTGGCCTATAATTAGGCAGAGGGGTCGACCAAAAGGTTGCAACCAAGGAAAGATTTGATTTGGGTTACTTGGTCATAAAGTTTGTCCCTTTATATTTTGTAACTCTTCTAGAACATCTAGTTGGCCGAAAATTACTTGACTTTATTGGTCCCAAAGTCATTCAATTCTTGGTAAATTTTGATCTTTCTAGGTGATATACTACTTTGTCCCCAAGTCACAAAAAATGGTTGGGGAGGATTTGCCTCTTTCCTTTATTCCAAGTTAACCAATTTTAGTTCTTCTATAACAAGTAAAGGGAGGTGGGAACTCATACCTTTCTTTACTCATTTTTTGTAAGTTTGAACCTTCTAGAACAATCTCTAACACTTACTTATTCCCCTTTTTAACACAAATAACTTATTTTTTATTTATTTCAATTATATAGTTTAATTTTATTCTCATTATTCATAACAACTAGTTTTCAACTAGCAATTGGTTGCTATCCAATTTTTATTGTTCATTTTTTTTGTGCTTTTATTTTATGATTTTATTTTCCTTACATATTCATTGTTCATTCTTGGCTCAAGTCTGTTTGTTTTTTACTGTTCCGGTGTTCAATGACACAAACATCCATTCTACCTCAAACTTAAAGACGTTGATTTAAATTGAATTAAAGTAAGTATGGATACAATTTTTGGAAGAATTCTTAGGGGTGAGGTGAGAGCTACATAAAGAGGAATGCAAGGCTTTTTCAACTAACTTGTTTGTTCATTCTGTAGGCATCCATGATTTAATCCTTAGAAACCATTCAAGAAGAAGAGTTTTGGCTTTCCAGTGGAGTTACTTCTCAAACAATTACAACAAATCAGTGATAACTGTAATGAACCTCATGGTCATTTATGATAAATATGCAATGTTTAGCATTCTAGAGCATCTTGGTAGTTGCCCAAGTCATTTCTTACATGCTAGGACCGACAGTTCGGATCCCTGGCACCTCGGTTGAGAAATATCTCAAATTCCTGATTTTAGAGCCTCAAATAAATTACTCTTTGACCAAAGTCAACTTTCCATCAAGACGATCTTGGAATTTAATTCCGATAGTTCCATTAGCTCCGGAGTTACCAAACAAAGTCAAGATTGACCTTAGGTTTGTGTTTTGGAGTTTTTGTTTGAAAGTTATGTGAAATTGTGGATTTTAGTTAACTTTCAAGCCTAAAGTGGAGCTCGAGCGGTATTTTGATATTCGGAGTGTCATATTTGAATTCTGACGCTTCCAGCAGCTCAAAAATGTTGATTTTAGGTATGGTGAGGCATTGTTATAATTTTTGCGCTAGTCATTGCATTTTTGAGGAGGTGGTGGAGAAGTACACCTTTGGCCACATTTGGTGTGAGCGGTCATTAAGTGTAAAAGTCCTCGGATTTCAGTTTTGTCGATTCTGTTGAGTCCAGAAAGTCATTTCCATAATGGTTGCATATTTGTATTATAAGAATTGGACCTTATTTGATCCCCGAACCACTGAATGGGAATTCCTGAAATATGCAGATTTGACCTGCAACTAGTGCAGGTCATGGTCCTCTTTGCGATTGTGAGCTTGGCTTACGCTATCATGATGTAGTAACCAATGTGAATCGCGATCGCGATGACCGAATTGACCTTACACTACAAGATCACTTCCTATGCCCACACGGTCGTGATGGCCAATTCTCCATTACTACATGATCGCGGTGAGTACTGTGACTGGAAGTTATATAAAATTTCTCGCAGAGACCCTTTTCTATTATTTTCAACCAAATACCATGAATCTTTCAGTTCTACCATGAGAATACTTCCCCAAACACCATTCCAAGTCCAAGGAAGATATTCCCAATATTGCCCCTTCGATTCTACGCGAATTTGGGTAAGTTTTCTTTTCTTCTTCTTCCTTATTTTCATAGTTTCCACCATTAATGGCCTAGGGTTGAGGTTGATGAAATTTTCCCATAATCTATTTATTTACGTATAATTCTTTGTTAATTGGATATATATTATTCCTAAGATCATTAATTCATCATAATTCAAATGTTAAATTCGTAAAGATTGGATCTTTAACCCCTTTAGGGATGATTTGAATCCCTTCCTGCATTCGCATTGTGCTCAAATTTGGAGTCCAGGTTCCTCATAGGATTGGGGACCCCGTAGAGAATTTTATTTTTAGTTTCAGTAAGCGGACCCCATAAGTTTGTTTTAGGCCCAATTTTAGGCCCAGTCTAGAACATAGCATAAAATACACTGTTAGACTTGAATTAACAAATAGAATTCATTGACACAAGTTTCAAATTATTTAGAGACCACTTGACATCAGTTGGAGCATGATTTGTGATTTTGTAGCACTTTTTCGTGGGATGATAGGCAAGCTTCGTGGGGCTGTCTCTTGGCTTATTGCTTTAATAATTATACTAAATAGCTTTTGTGGGTTGGTTAGCTAGGTTGTGTAGTACCCCTGTACCATTCTTCATCCGTTCCATGTTGATTATTGATATTTTAGCACTTGAGTGATATGGTGCCCGAGACATAGCATTTAATTAGAGTTACCTGTACAAGGCATAGGTTGTGGGTAATTCATGGTTTTATGTTGATATATAAGTGTGTTGATTTGTTGTGCATTAATGGCACGAGGTTTGGCCTATGTCTCCGATGAGAGTGCATTGGGGCTGGGCTTGTATCACTACTTGATTCTCAAGCACCTGAGGCTAAAGAAAGATATTGACAATGATAATGAATAATAATACGAGTTGAGAAACCAGAATACTTAATGATAATATAAGTAATTGGCTTTTTTTTTACCGATTTAGACTCGACATGGCATCGAGCACCCGATAGCACTATTTCTACTTATTTTAGCCTAGGATTTTCACCCTGGCACCGATAATTAGCACTTTACTAATTAATGGTGGCACTTGAGTATGACCCAGAATCGGCAGTGAGTTCAACGCTGGGACTTGAGTCCGTTGTCTTATGGTAGTGAGTACAGCTTTTGACACATGTGCAACATTGGTTATGGATACATAGTGATACCTGACTTATTGATGATTTTGTTGAGATATGATGATATACAAGCATGTACACCTTGATTGGTCGAGCTAGGCTTGACGACATTATTGATATGAGGCACAACATGCCAAACCAGAGAGACCCTTAAGGCTCTGTAATTTTTGGATACGAGGATATGATAATGTTAGATTTTTAGGTGGTGATGCACCTCCATGAACTTGCCTCCGGTCTTCCACATGATGTTGAGGAGGGGGTACGTGGAGTACGAGGGAAACATATGTCGGGAATTGTTAGGGTAGCCTTCCATGGGTTTTCCAGCTACGAGTAATGGAGGAAATGCATACACATGATGGTTACTTCATGTATTATGTTTACTTTCCGCACTTTTTTTCTTCAGTGTACCCTGGCTGAGATGTAAGGTCTGGGGTGTGCGTGTTTCTTTTTGTGTATGCTACATTTCTTTTTGAGGGACTTGTCAACGTTTAATTATTTTACTTTATTTCGTATTACTGTTTAGATGTTTTTATTAGTTTCTTGTTGTTTCATGTTATGTGGGATTAGTCCCTTACCATCTTATTCCGTTATTGCCCTTTTCACTTGAGGTTACCGGTATACCAACCATGTTCTACTCCTATCTTCTTTAATTCCCATTTATTGTGTTATATTTCACATATGTTGTTGCAAGGATGCCGGGTACATTCTCTTTCATTGCCCGCGATCCTATTGTGTGATTATCTAGCGCTATCAGTCTATGTGACACTTGTTTCATACTTGAGTTGCAAGTTCTCCCATATGGTACTATTTGCTTCCGTGACCACTTTTTCTTTAACTCTTTATTTAATGCTTTTATTATTATTATATGGTAAGTGGCTCCTCGAAGCATACTGAATATGGGTTGCTCTGACAACTTGTAATTATACTACACTTGCACATGTGTAGA
>JBDJHY010131440.1:0-13545 GCA_039654485.1 Withania somnifera
TATATATATATATATAGCCACGATCGATTTATCAGTCAAAATAACTGATAATTGATCATGACAATAGAGTTCATGATAATAATTTAATATTTCTCTGAAAGGGGCTCATAATGGAAACGGAGTCTGAATTTGACAAACCAAATATGAAAATTGCATGGAAACAATAACCTGGACTCAATAGAATTGAAAAATAGAGACTAGATTATAAAGAATCAAGAAAACCTTAAAGTGGAAAGGATCTTAGAAATGAGTCTAGTCACCCCGAGAAGCGTACCAATAATCATAGCACACCAACTTTGATATTTTTGGAGATGATAGAACTGTAAAATTTCTGATCCAGCACTTTGATCACCAGAAGTTGATTCAGGTCAACTTCTTAACTCTAAATGAACTAATTTTAAAAAACCATCTCAAAACAAGAACAAAAATTCTGGGACATGAACCAACATTCCTACTAGATCAAAGTGTGCATTTTAGAGCTAATAGAACTATTAAAATTTGATTCTGTGTGAATTTTCTATTAGATCACTCTCAAGTTACATTATTTTGAAGTTAGAACTCCAAAATAGGAAAATTGAGATAACAAGCTATAGTAATTCAAGGGATCTAAGGTACTGATCCTAGTAAGTCATAAATTACCTAGGGCAGCTATTAAAATACTTTAAACATAAAAATAATGCAGGCATACAAAAATGACCCTGAGGGTCATTATAAATAAGGATCTTGATGTTTGGCTTTGTGAGTGTTCAAGTTAAAATTGTATTCATAACACTTTGAGAAGAAGTTCAAAAGTACTTGAATTGAAACTTTTAAGAAGGATGAGTATGTTATTAAGTGATGAGATAGTGTTAAGTAAGTTGATGCTAATTTTTTAGTTGGTAATATTCTATTGGTCAATATAAGCTAAAAACTAAGAAGAAATTGTAATGAAGATTAAGGAGAGGAGTAATAGCACCGAGATGGTTTGGTCAAGTCTCTTACACCCAAACTTGGGCTTTCAAGCATAGATATTATAAAGGTATTTCCCAATTCAACATATTAGGAAACATTTAGTGGATCCACTAGGAAATTGAGCACCCTCTACACTGGCAAGATTTTGGTAGCCCACTCCAACAAGGGGAAAGTATGTCAGTCTTCGTTGCTAAATTGCATGAATTATATAGGTTATAGAAACCCCCAATGAAGTTAAAGAGTTGGTTTGAAATAAGAAGATGATTAAAGAAAGGTTTTAATAATGGCTCCATATCTTTTGAAAACTAATGAAGTATATAAATGCTTTCCCTGAGTCTTTCTTATGTTTAAAAAGGTAAAGTCTTAGTCTTTAAACTATTAAAATTTCTTAATATTATATATTAAAGCAATTGATCATGCATTGCATAGCTTACCCATGAAGCACTTATGTTTAAGTTGATCATATTATTATTATCTGTTATTGTCACCTTCTTGTGTACTCGGTACTTTCCATGTACTGATCGCATACTTGTGTTGCATGTCATTATTACACATTTGGTCAACCCCCCATTCGTTTGTGGTAGATTAGATTTAGTACTTCGATTTGAGATAGAGATTGGTGAGTTCACATAGGATGGGAACTAATTTATTTTATTTGGTTATTCTATTAGACCTGAGAATAGACTAATTGGTATTTTATTTCCTTTATTCTAAGGTTTGCGAGGGGCATGTCCTAGCAGCATAATATTCTATTGTTAGAGGCTTTCTAATACGTACTGGTAATCACTGGATTTAAAGTTTTCAAATTTTAATTCAATGATTTATTCATTCTTAGTATATGACTATGGCTTTAAATTGAATTTTGATATTACTTCAACTAAGAGTGAATGATTAGAGTTGTCTATGAGCCCATGGCACTTTTTGGCCCACTCTATGGCTATGGATGCCTTTTCTCTTCTGGGGGTAACTCCGTCTTGTGAAAATTTTTGAATCAGAGCATTAGGTTCAAGTGTCCTAGGATATATGAAAGTCGAAGTAAGGTAGAGACTCTTTTATGGGTATAAACTTCAGCATACTTATAAATGAGAGGCTACTGAGTATTTAGGAAAGTTTCCATTTTTCATATCTTACTTCATGCCTTGGAGTTTAACTCTGAAACTCTTTTTTGACTTATGATTTATGTGTTTTAAATCATTCCTATACAATGTGCTAACCCAACTCTAGCTCACAAACAATGAGGCCTTCAGGCCAAGAATGAAGCTCCAGCAGCCTCTCCAATTCTTGAGCAGCAACCAGACAATGTTACTAATGTTGAGCTCAGAAACATGATGAACATACTTTCTTAGACTATTGTTTCACATACCTGATAGAAATGGTAGATCTCATCGAATAACCAGTTGTTAAGGATACTGGTGCAGCCAGAGATAATGAGCTCATCAAAATTCATCCCCTAGAATTCCAAAATTCTAAAGTTGTTAAGGATCAAGAGAAGCTCATTGAGGAGGTTAGCAAAATTTATGACATCATGAGGGTGTCATAGGTTGATAAATTAGACCTTGGTATATATTAGTTGAAGGATGTGGCCTGATCTTGGGGACATCAGTGGAAGAAAAATAATTTAGTTGGTGCATCTCCTCTATTCTGGGTTTAATTTGAGGAGGCTTTTATGGGAAGATTCTTCTCAAAAGGAGAAGAGAGATGAGAAGATGAGAGACCATGGTGCTGATATGCATCACCTCATGGGTATGTTCTCTTCTCACTTATCCCCTTCTTTAGTGTAGAAAAGGAGGGTCTATATTTTAATAAATGACATAGATATAGGTTGTCTAGTAGTTCACTGAGAGCATATAGAGGGTGATATGCTAAGATGAAGGAGACTTATCACAAAAATAAGTCAAAGACTTCCCATTCAGAGTTTATCTAGCCTAAGTATGGCAAAGGTCAAAGGTCTCCACAACAACATAATCTCACAGTTCTTGCCCCATCTTCAACTAGTGCCCTTTCGAAGAACTTTGGACCTTCTTTGAGTCATCAAAAATAGATAGTTAACTCTTTTTCCCAGGGTATCACTCTTGCTTGTGGAAAGTGTGGTATGTTCTATTTAGGTGTGTGTTTGATTGAGATAGAAGTATGTTTTACGTGTGGCTATGTTGGTCACAAGATTGACCATTGTATGTTAAGAGGATGTTTTAGGCATAGTGAGCCAAGCCACAAGATTAGATATATTCCATCAGCTAGTGATAACGGGGTTCATACTACTTCTATAACAACTTTAGTAGTCCACCCATCTCAGCAGGGTACATCTACTAGCACTTTTGGAAGCCAGTGCTAGAACCGATTGTATGTATTGAGTTCCAAGAAGGAGTAGGAGCAGTAATTGGCATTGATACAGGTATGTTACGAGTTCATGATTTTGATGTGTATGCTTTGTTGGATCTTGGAGTTTCCCTATATGTTGTTCCCCCTTTTATGGCTAGTTAGTTTGGAGTCAGCCCTGAGATTTTATCTAAGCCTTTCTATATCTCCACACCAGTTGGTTACTTATTGTAGCTAGGGGAGTTTACCATAGTTTCCCAATATCAGTTCATGCTAAATTTATATCCTAGACTAGAGAAGAAACCCTTAGACATATGGCTTACATCTTTTGACCTAAGGGGTGAGGGTAAGATAACAAACCAAGTCAGTTCTTGCGATATCTTGATTCGTAGATTAAGTCAGATTGATTCTAGAGATAAGAATAAGTAGTGCTCCTATGGATGTAGAATTTGAAATATCGTGAATTAAGCTATTATGATCACCTTACGAGTGAATTATGTACCTCCAAGTTAGGCTTGAATATAATAAAAACATGTAGTTAGCTTTAGAAATAGTAATTTCCAGTAACCTTATGATAATCATAGGTTTTAAAGAATAAACATAGTATTTCAGAAGTAGAAGTGTAGTTTCAAGATGATTTTTAAGTTAGAGACAGCCATACATAGTGTTAAAGCCAAAGTAGACCGATCCTTCTTTCATACCTTTAGTGTTTGTGTTTCTTGTCAAATAACTCCAAATTTGAATGAGTCTTATGTCCAATCCCACATCGTCTTCTATGAGCTTATATATGATGTATGAGATGTTCAAATGAGGTTATGTTAGTAGTTTTTACTAAAAGGCCCCTATAAGCTCATTCCTTTAGTGTATGTCAAGTGTACTTCCCTTGAATCTTGTTCTTAAGCACCCTTCATAGAAATAGGGGCATATATATATTTATATATATGTTATGATTTCAATAATTTAAAATAGATAAATACACCAAACAACAAATCTAATTTTTTTTCCTTTGTGACTGTACGATTCAGTTGATAAGCGTAGCCCTGGGCAGACCAAAGATGATATGTTCATGTTCAGTATAGTTCAAGCAATTTCCCTTAGTTCCATTACCATTCTCTATCCCACCTCTCATAAGTCTTAATACGCACATTAATTCTAGAAGCATCCAGTCATATTTGTTCCAGCCAGGTCAGTTGACATCTTATGTATGTATAGTTCATTTCAGTCAGTATCACATACATGATTAGTTCAACTTCAGTCTGAGGTAATAGCCTTTCTATTCATATTTTATTATATATGTCTAATATATGTAATAATTATCTAGTAGAAATCCATGGGTCCTAATTTTTGTATTTATGCAATACTTGATTAATTCTTGGTATTTGAAGTCAAAAGTGTAGTATGCATGTCAGTAAGCTAAGTTAGTAGTAAAATCATGGTTTATAGGTTCATGTGTTGTCATGGAAGATTCAGTAGTTATTTAGTTCGGCTTGTATTTTGTTTTTCCCTCTTTATTAGCTTAATTCTTCACTGGAGGACAAACAATCTCAAGTGGGAGATAACGTAACACCCCAAAAATTTAGCTAGAATTTGAATCGTCCCTTACAGGTGGGTAAACTTGCACTTTGAGCCTTAATTTTATACTAAGGGGTTAGATGATTTCAAAAAAATGTATGATATTTGTGATGCATATTAATTTAATTTCTCAGAGTCTACTTTCCAATGCAAAAAACTACGTGATGTAAGAAGTGATAACCCTTTTTCTAAGGTATTGTAGTACCTCGATGTTTTTTTATGATTCTAGTATGTGTTGAAGTTTTTGAGGAGTAAAATGATGTTATTTCACCTGTTCATATCTTGGTAATGGTTAGGGATGAAACCAACATACTTACATGTGTTTTGATGCTCAGAAACCCCCCACCCCAACATGTCATTCTCGAACGTTCTCCAGACACACTTAAAACAAGTGTGCAGAGAACAAAATATAAAGGGTGGCCGTATTTACCACCATGTCACACTGAATAATTGTCCACCTTGTCTACCATCACATGTTGGCTAATGCTCCCAGGCCATTTGTCTATGCAATTTCTCTTGTTTTTGCAAGGTAATAATATTTATCCTACTAATACCTATTCAAGATATATCATGTTGGGAATATTAAGGGGTTATATTACATGGTAATTAGTGTATTTTATATTTTACGCCTAATTTCCCGCACCTAGTCAATTCTAAATCCCTAAGTCACCTCATAATAAGAAAAAGAGCAAAAAAAAAAGTAACGAGATTTTCTTTCTCTCAAATTACTAGGGTTCCTCAAGCTTCAAGTATCACGTCTCTTCATTGAATTAATGTGTGTTAAAGCTTCCAACAGGTACTTTTTCTAATTATCGTAGGTTTTCTTTCACCCATGTTCCAAAATCCGAACTTAACTTTTAGAAATCTTAATGTAGATTGTGCTAGGGTTCTCCAAATTCATAAATTTATGTGAGGTTTCCCTTTCTTGTATGATCATGAACATCATTACTTTGTTTTTTAAGAAGTTTGAATATCATCTAGTGATTTTATGTGTTCTTAAATTTTGAATTTCCATATTCATTAAAATGTTAGAGAAGTATGGAAATTAAAAGGTTTTGCGTAAGTTGTTTGAGTTTATCAATATGAATTATGTATGTACAGTGAATCATGAACTCAAGACTTTACTTGACCATTTTCAAATATTAAACTTGAATTAGAACTTATAATAAGGATCTTTATGTTTGTCTTTATGAGTGTTCAAGTCAATATTATAGTCATAACACTCTGAGAAAAAGATCTAAAATACTTGTATTGAAACTTTTAAAAAGGGCGAGTATGTTATGAAGTGATGAGATAGTGTTAAGTAAGTTGATGTTAATTGGTCAGCTGATAATATTCCATTGGTCAAAATGAGCTAAGAATTAAGAAGAATTGTAATGAAAATAAAAGGGAGGTGTATTAGCACCAAAGGGTTTGGGTTAAGTTCTTTATCCGTAACCTGTGCTTCCAAGCACAGATACTATGAAGTTATTACCTGATTTGGAATATTATAAAGCACTTAGTGGATCCATTAGGAAACTTAGCTCCCTCTACCTTGGAAAGGTTTTGTTATCCCCTCGAACGGTGGAAAATATATTGGGGTTTGTTGCTAAATTGCATAAAGTATGTCGGTTATAGAAACTCCAGAGGAAGTTAAAGAGTCAGTTTGAAGTAAGAAGATCATTAAATAAAGGTTTTACTAATGACCCTTTATCTTGTGAAAACTAATGAAGTCTACAAATGCTTTCCCTGAGTCTCTCTTACATTTGAAAAAGTAAGGTCCTATTTTTAAACTATTGAAATATCTTAACCTTATTTATTGAAGTAGAGGTTTTAATTGATCATGCATTGCATAGCTTACCCATGATGCACTTATGTTTAAGTTAAGCATATTATTATTACATGTTATTGTCTTTATGCTTACTTAGTATTTTCTATGTACGTATCGCATACTTGTACTGTATGTAACTATCATGTGGATCTCGCCAGTTATCCCCATAGTTAGATTGACCAGATTTTTTTGTTTGGTTCGAGATATAGATTGGTGAGTTCCTATGGACAAGACCTAGTTTATTTTATTTGGTTATTCCATTAGTGATTATACTAGACTACTTGGTATTTTATTTCCTTCATTCTAACGTTAGCTAAGGGAATGTCCTATCAGCCTAATATCCTGTTGTTAGAGGCTTTTAGAAACATAGTACTCATTGGATTTGAAGCTTTCATATTTTAATTTAGTATTTTGTTCATTCTTGTGATATGAACAATGATTTAAATTGAATATTATAATTTTTTCCACTGAGAGTGAATGATTAGAGTAGTGCATGAGCCAAGGACATTTCTGAGGCCACTCAGTGGCTACAAATGCTTTACCGCTTTCACTGGGTAACTTCAGGTTGGCAGAATTTGAGATGAAAGTTATTGAAAAGACAGAACTCTATCTTCGTCTACAAAATGAACATTTAGTAGAAAGATTATTATCCCTCAGTTTTTCTATACTGAGAAGATTTTGAAATGGTTTTAGATAGATAAAGAACATTCATTAAGTACTCTAATATTTGTTCGAACTCAAAAAAATGAGGAGCTTCTTGGACCTGAAGCATATTACTTCAGTGTAATTAATGCACTTATGTATCTTTCTAACGTTACAAGACCTTACATAATATTTTCCAATATTTTTTCAACAATATCTAGTTCTTCCTCTATATGTAGATGTTGAAATGGAATTAAGCATATATTGTGATATCTAAAGAGGGACGATCGATATGAGTTTGTTTTTTTATACAAACAAAGCTAGTGCAAATCATTTTGTTCATGAAGATGCAAATTATTTATATGAATCACAAATATTAATCTCAAACGGGTTATATATTCATATATAGAGGTATTTCTATATCATGGCAATCTTCAAATAGTTTATTCTTGCTATTTATTCAAATCATGCTAAGATACTAGTTATTCATGAAGCAATAGAAAATGTGTAAAGTTGAAATTAGTAATACATTTCATAGAAGGAATATGTGGCCTAAAATATGATACCAAATTAGCCTCACTCCTATATGAAGATAATGCAACATGTTTGCCCAATTAAAAGGAAGCTTCATAAAAAATACAAAAGGAAACATATTTCACAAAAATTATTCTTCATACAAGATCTCCAGAGAAATAGTGGTAATAATGTAAGAGGCATGTAGAAAGTTAAGAATAATTTTAGAAGGAAGTTCTAGCAAGAATTTAAGCAATCTATAGTTATAGTCCTTAAAGGGAAGGTTTAGCGTTCAAATTTAAAGTGATTGTCAGACCCTACAGAGTGGTGATGGTAGCTTAGTCTAGAGAAGAAGTCCTCAGACCTAGAATTTTTATCTTTTGATCTAAGAGGGAGATGGTAACTAAGTTGAGTCTTATAATATAAAAAGTATGCAGTCTAGTACAGAATTATGATCAGACAGTAAACCATTCTAAATCTAGTATACTCTGTGTATCTCAGTTAGAGATGAGAAATTTTTCCATGTCCATATCCATGGTTCATGGACCTTATGTAGATTTAGATCCATGTTCAGTTCCTAGAATTAAAGGACCATAATTCCAGACAGTGATCCTAGTCCTACTCATGACTCGAGCATTCATGTAACTCATAAAAATAATTTATAAAGTTTTCTGTATGATTTAGATATATAGCTTATATTATATCTCATCTACATAGCTTATTTTATGAATTCAATATTCATACCATTTCATACCTCAATATTTAGTAATTTAATATTCATATATATGCCTCTTAGTATGACAGACCTATGGACTCAGTCCTTAGGATAGTTCAAGTGTATAATGGAACCATTTTAAGCCATGTATATGGCTAGATCAAATTTTCTGTAACAGATCGTACTTATGATTCTTGTTGCTCTATGCCCTATGTACATCCATATATGATGCTAAGGGAAAGTTGTGTTATGATTATTCTCAGTACAACCCTTTCTTCAAGAATTATGTGTTTAGTATATGAATACTCATGCCTTTTGTACTATAATTCTCAAAATCCCAGCTTGAGTGCCAAGGTTGAGATAAGAATCAATCTAGATTGAAAAATATTCATTTTAGTAATGACGCTCAGTTTAGACTCCATAATTACAGTCCAAAGTTAGACATCTAACTTCTACAGTTTATGCTTACTTTATTCCATTCAGTAATTCCATTTATGATAGTCGTCAAATGGTAATGAAAGAAGCCAGGTAAAAGATAAGATGAAAGATAGTGGATACTAAGTTAATACTGGCTTCAGTGTTCTTATGTCACCTACGTTTTTAAGTATGGATAAAGTATGAAGTAAGGTCCATTTATGTGTGTCCCTTTGTAATATGGAGAAGACCCCTAGATAGTTTAGCTTTAAGAAGCCATTAAGAGAATATAGTGATAATCTTGAATGTCAAGTTTGTAAATATGTAGACAATTACATTATATTGCTAGTGCCTTCTTGATTGGAGATTAAGGTTGGCTGATTTTAGGAATAAGAAGAAGTAATGTTCTTGTGTATATAAAATATAAAATCTCATGGATTACTCTAGCATAGTCACATTCAAGAAGCACCTTGTACCTACTGGTTAGGCTTGAACAAAGTAATTATCAAGTAGCTAAACATAGCTTAAGAACCTTGAGTGGTTTACCCTCATGAGAACTTAAAGTGGTAGCAAATGAACTGTAGCATTTGGTGAGAAGATTTCACGACCCAAAATCTAGGTCACGATGGCGTCTACAACCCTCTTATAGATAACCCTAACCATATAGTCCAGAGCTACACGTAATGGGATATAAACTCTCAAAATATCAATTGCAGCAAAGAAAGGCATTGTTGTGTCCAAACGCACACGCAAGTGTACGCGATCGTACAAGTAATAAAGTAGCTCTTGCAAGCCGGATTGTTGAACCCACAGGGACTTGTAAATTATTAATTAGTTCAACTAAATGAGCTATATGAGGACTTAAATTTAAAAGTGCAAATTGAGGATTTCAGAATAGATATTAAGTAATGTATAACTAAAGTGCATGTAATATAGAAATTAATATGTACAAATATAAGTTGATATAAATCAAGATTACGGTAATTCTAGGGCAATGGTATTATACACACACACACACACACACATGAACTTCAATTAATGTAAACTCATCATTCCGTCGATTGTTGAGTTAGAGGTTGATATTATAACTAAGGATGGATTCTCCATTAGTCACCTAATTAATCAAGTAACAACTACGCCGGATTAGAGTGTTGCTAGCTTTTCGTAATAGCATTAAGCTATCTTCCCTAAATTACCCAAGTGAAGCAGCTAAGTACACGATCATGTCTTAGTTAAACTAGTTATATTACTACTCTGGGATTAACGTTAGCAATATAAATGCACTCCTTCTATTCCAGTTCACTCACACAATTATCGGATTCAATAACCTAGAAATCATAAGAATCACTTCAAAAAGCGGCCAACAATTAGAAATGCAATTATAGCAAAATAAAAGAATAATCAATTAATCAGAAATAAAACGTTACATTAATTATCATCCATACATGGTGTGTGAACCATAAGCCCTAGAATTAGGATTTTTAGCCCACACGATACATAATCAATATGGATTTAATATTTAATAGATATTGTAAGTGAATTGTATGAATAGTCTTCACCCTTGGTGCAATAGTGATGTTTTTTTCCTAGGGTTTCCTTTCTCCTCTTGTGATAGCCTATTTTTCTCTTTTCCTCCTAGTTGTATGATAGTAATCCCTAATTATGCCTTCAAAAATGCCTTACTGCTGACCCCTTGAATGTTAAGCCTCCACCAACCTGATAGTATGTACCTCATGTTTATCCTTGAGCTAATAATGCTTGACCCTATTCCTGTTCACCAAGAACGTTTGATCCAACTTGTTATCTAGCAATTCTACCACACCATTCTCTTTAACACGCACCACCTTGAATGTCCCCATCCATTTGGAGCGTAGCTTACCGAGAAATAGTCTTAACCTTGAGTTGAACAGCAAAACCAATTGGTCAGGCTCAAAGCTGCACTCAACCAACCATTTATCGTTCCATCTTTTTGTTCTTTCTTTGTAGACCCTTGCACTTTTGTATGCATTCAAACAGAATTCATCCAACTCAAAGAGTTGAAGACTCCGCTTTGCAGCAACTGCTTTTGGATCGAAGTTTAACCGCTTGACAGCCCAATGCGCCCGGTGCTATAATTCTATGGGAAAATGACATGCCTTGCAAAAGACGAACCTATACAGAGAAGTGCCTATAGGAGTCTTCTAGGCAATGTGATATGCCAAAAGCGCATCATCAAGCCGGTCAGCCCAATTTTTTTGTTGCGCGTTGACTGTCTTCTGCAATATTTGCTTCGGCTCTCTATTTGACACTTCTACTTTCCCGCTAGTTTGCGTGTGGTAGACAGTTGCCACTTTATGGGTGACCCCATACTTCCCTAGCAAAGTTTTAAACCAAGCATTCCTAAAATACAATCCCCTATCACTGATTATGGCCCTTGGGGTCCCAAATCTGGTAAATATGTGCTTCCGCATGAATTTTAGCACCCTATTTGCATCATTAGATGGAAAACCCATAGCTTCTACCCATTTTGAAACATAATCAATGGAAAAGAGAATGTACCTGTTTCCCTGGGAAGGAGGAGAGGCTTCCATGAAATCAATACCCCAAACATCAAATAACTCAACCTCAAAGATATTCTGCAACGGCATTTCATGCCGACTGGATATAGACCCCATACTTGATCAATGTTGCCAACAGAACCCTGCTTGCAATACTTTATGGGCCTTTCTTTCTCCACCATGGTGCCCTCCATACAACGATGCATGGCATTAGCCAAGATATCTTGCATTTCACCTTCAGGAATATATCTCCGGACAAGTTGGTCCGGACCTTGTTTATATAAAAATGTCTCATCCAAAAAATAATATTTACAGTTGTGTTTAAGCCGCTTCTTTTGATGGCTGGAAGCATTCAGTGGAAAGACACCACTGACTAATATATTGACTATATTCGCATACCATGGTAACTGCTGGCTAGACAACATTAACAACTGTTCATCCGGGAACTCCTCCCGAATTTACTCCTTCTCTCCGATGTGCTCATGATTTTCTAATCTTTATAAATGATCAGCGACTAGATTCTCACACCGTTTTTAGTCCTTAATTTCCAGGTCAAACTCATGCAACAACAAAATCCATCAAATCAGCCTCGGCTTTGCTTCTTTCTTATAAACAAGTATTGGATGGCTGCATGATCGGTGTATACAATGTCTTTAGTACCTACTTGGTAGGCCCTAAATTTGTCTAATGAATACACCAACACCAACATTTCTTTCTCTGTCACTGTGTAGTTTAATTGCGCACTATCCAAAACCTTGCTTGCATAGTAGATGGATCTGAAAATTTTGTCCCTTCGCTAGCCCAACTCTGCCCCCATGCCTGTGTCGCTAGCATCGCACATCAACTCGAATGGCATATCTCAAAGCGGTGTAATCAATATGGAGGCTTCTATCAGATTCTTCTTTAACTGATTAAAAGCATGCACACAATCATTCGAAAATTTAAAATTAACTTTTTTTCTAACAACCTGCATAAGGGTCGAGATATCTTTGAGAAGTACCGAATAAATCTTCTATAAAACCCAGCATACCAAAAGAAGCTTCGCACACCCCTGACTGTCATCGGGTGTGGTAAGTTAGAGATAACCTCAGTTTTAGCTTTGTCTACCTCCAAGCCAGCTTTGGACACCTTGTGCCTCAACACAATTCCTTCCTTTACCAAGAAGTAACATTTCTCCCAATTTAATACCAAGTGTGTCTCTTCGCACCGTTGCAATACCCAATCTAGATTTTGCAAACATCTGTCAAAAGAGCTTCCATGCACAGAAAAATCATCCATTAAGACTTCCATAAATTCATCCACCATCTCGCTGAAAATCGCCATCATGCACCGCTGAAAAATTGTTGGTGCATTGCATAACCCAAAGGGCACGCGCCGGAAGGCATATGTACCAAATGGGCAAGTGAAGATGATCTTTTCTCGATCTTCAGGGGCTATAGCAATCTGATTATACCCAGAATATCCATTCAAGAAACAGAAATATTCTTGGCCGGCAAGCTTATCAAGCATCTAATCCATTAAAGGGATCGGATAATGGTCCTTGTGGGTTACGTCGTTCAGCTCCCTTTAATCCATGCAAATCCTCCAACCAGTGACAGTGCGAGTGGACACCAATTCATTCTTCTCATTCTTCACCATAGTAATTCCTCCCTTTTAGGGACGCATTTAACTGGACTTACCCACTGGTTGTCTGATATTGGATAGATAATACTAGCGTCTAGCCACTTGATTACTTCTTTGCACACCACTTCTTTCATCTGGGGGTTAAGCCTGCGTTGTGGCTACACTTTCGGCTTGTACTCATCTTCCATCAATATTTTATGCATGCAGAAAACCTGACTAATACCTCGAATGTCAGATAATTTCCATGCTATAGCCTGCTTTCTCTTTCTTAACACTTTCATTGCTTCAATCACCTGTGCTTCTGAAAGTTCAGGTGCAAGTATGAATGGAAGCGTATCATTATCGCCCAAAGATGCATACTTCAAGTGGCTTGGCAAAGCCTTCAACTCCAAGGTAGGAGCCTTCTCAATGGATGGTGGCATAGCTGGTCCCAAGGATCTCTCCAGTGCTTC
>JBDJHY010131458.1:0-13545 GCA_039654485.1 Withania somnifera
TTAGAAACAAAAGTTGCAATTTATAGAGGGAGACGAAATTCAGAAGCTAATTAAATAAGTGATATTTTCTAATTATGGGCATGCACTAGAGACATATATGGAGCTTAAAGTATGGTGTGAAGAGTGTGTAGGTAGAATATTGAAAGGAGAAAATTCAAATGTAGCAAGTACTCTTCAAATATTCCACTATAAATGACTATGTCATCTAAGTAAACAACTAAAAAGTCACCAAGATACCCGTAAAGAATATTATTCATTGATTTACAGAAAGTAGTCATGGCATTAGTCAGCCCAAATGACATTACAAGAAATTCATAGCTATCATATCTAGTTATACATGTGGTTTTCGGGGCGTCCCCCTCAGCTATGAGAACCTATCATTAGACGGTCCTTAAATCTAATTTAGAAAAAAACTAGCCTTAAACAGCTTATCTATTAAGTCTTGTACCAACGGTACTAGATACTTGTTTTTCACAGTCATTTTGTTCAGTGCACGATAGTCAACACACACATTCTAATACTCTTATCCTGTTTTTTTTATAATAGAAATGTATACTATAGGGAGCCTTTGAAGGTTGGATCAATCTAGTCTCAAGCAATCCAGATAACGTTTTCCTCAACTCTTCCAACTCTAATAGAGACATGCGATAAGGAATCCCTGTTTGATGGCACTGATCCAGCAATCAGTTCAATCGTGTAATCAATTTTCCTTGGGGCCAACTTTTTAGGAAGTTCAAGTGACATCACATCATTGATTTCTGGAGTAACTTAGCAATACCATACAGAACTTTAACCTGCATGCCAGGCTTCACTTCAACAAAGACAACAAGATAAACAATCTCACCCTTCTTTAAACTTTTCTCAAAAGTCATTATAGAAAATGTAGAAATAATTCCAGTGTGTTTCCCCTTCTTGCCTTATCAAAGGGCCTAACATCTTTCATAAAATCAGATTTCTCTCACCCATAACTATCAAACCAGCCTCATGAGGAATTGCAACAACCTAAAATTTCCTCATAAAATTTATCCTAAGAAGAACATTGAAGTCTCAAGTGACACTACAGTCAAGTTATGTAGTCCAACCCAATGGCCTAGAAACAATGGCATGTCCAGCGCCATGCCATATCTCTGTTGTGCTGTAAAATTTACAACCTTCATTCTTGTTGTACAATTAATCACCTTCAAGTTATACTCTTTCACAACTCTGGAGGTAATAAAAGTATGAGTATCAACCATGTGACCACACTTTTATCCCCCATTTTAATGTCAATATTCATCAAAGTACCATAGTCATTTGATAGATATTGAATAATTTAAGAAGTATTGATAGATATTCATCTTTTTAGTTTTTTCACGTATCACACTTTGGCCTTTCTGTACTTTCATTTTATGCATTTTTGGTCCTTCAACACAACATTGCATCATTCTTAAAACAGAGAACTTCCATAGCAAACTTATTTATTTAGGCACATGGGTAGTAGAGAAATAATTCTCAAAGTCCCACAAGAAGTTTTCTAGTTTCTTAGCATTACGACTACCATCAAAGTACTTTAGTTCTTGAATTTTAATTTTGGGATGTTCTTTACTACCATAGGGTGAATTTTCAATAACCCGATGAAGAACCACCACCTCTACTTTAAGATCTTCATTTCCTTATGCAGTCCTTTTATTTGTACACCTATAATTTGTTGAAAATTGTGCAAGATATCCAATTGACCATCACAACACCACAGTAAGATTGGATTTCAGTGTTGAAGTGGATCTTCATCAATAGATTAATTAGATCTTCATGATTTTCAGTCAGGCCAATCATGATTTTCAACTTTGCAACTTTTCACGCAACTTAGTGTAGTTACTTCTCCTAGCCATCGTCATAACACAAAGATTTGATTCAATTGTTACGAGGTCATTTTTTCTAACTTGAACCCACACACTTTTGCTTCAACCCTCAACTTTTTCCTCAATACTTAGTTTGTCTAAGCTTACAAAAAGAAAAAGAAATAAGCACATACATGTATCACTTTCTACATTTGTATTAAACTCATTATACAAAGGCACACAAAGACATCCTTACCAAATTTGACCAACATACACTCCCTCTGCCTGTGACAGCCTGTCAATGTCTACTTATAGGCCATTGCTCTTTTCCATATTGTAGGCATATGTCATTTTCCATAATTAATTGATATTACCAACTAATAAGGAATTTAAATGAAAATGAAAATAACAACAAAGCCCTCCAAAATGCAAGATGATTGTAACTTCCCAATATCACAAAAAAAAACTTTTAGGAGATTTTGTACCGATTTCACACTAGGGCCTTGGGCATCTATGCACTAGCCACGTTTCACGCCTCTGTCTTATCAGAATCCAATCTACCTTGTCAATATCATATCCCACGAACTTGACTTAGCCACAATCATTCCACATCATAGCCTTTTCTTTTTTAAGTTTTATTAGCTCTTGTCATGCCTTAGCCATTTACTTCTTTGCATGTCATAGCCACACCACTACTAAGGTCTTGCCATGACATATCGACAAGTACAATGCCTTGCGGACATACCCATAACGGTAGATTAGCTTTAATTGAATTTGATATTAACTAAAGTGACACGATTTAATTTATTAGGTTATGATGAAACGTACTATCCCAGTAATAGATGAACCAACCATGTAGCTCAAAACGACAAGTAACGAGCCACAACCTAACTAAAGCACTCACAATAGATAATAAGTGAAAAAGAAACAAGGTAAAAAAAAGAGAAGTAAAAGAAAATTATACATATAAATGTAAAATCTACCCATTCCCACGACCTGGTATCACCATGCAAAAGCAACTACAAAAGGACAAAAGCACAATGGTACAAAACATAACTATACACATTGTCTATGAATAAATAAGTCAGAATCCCCAAAGATGAGATGAAGGTAAACTCCAGTTGACAAGAGATCTTCCTATGTTTTTTATCCAAAAATAGTGCACAAAGATCCAACATCAATAACGATAACTCAAACCTCTATACAATGAAAGACGTAGAGGTGTAATATGATTAGTAATTGCCGAAGAAATAAGTACCTAATAGGCATCATAGACGACCGGACACATATATAATATAAAAGTAGTAAATAGATATATAATGAAAGAATAACCAAAAGAAGATAAAAAAATAGAGCATATCGTCAAGGAAAGCTAGCTAAATAAATCATGAAACTGGTAAATAAGTCAATTAAGCAAGCTATGAAAAAAAAGACTCGGATAAAAGGAGTAGAGATGTACCTGAGTGTAGTATACCAATAACCTAAATTATAGGATAAAAGGAAAGAATATCAAATAGCATGAAATAGTAATAAGGTGAGAAAGAATCAGATAAAAGTAGCAAGTACCTAACAAGAGAAACAAGAACCAATCATTAATTCCCGACCCTACACAATGCCATGCACAATCACAACTAATAGATCAACAATCATTCTGTCGGCCCTACATAAGCTCGAATAATTTCTGCAATAGCTAAGAACCAACCATTAATTCCCGGGACTCGTGAAGATTCCCAATAACCAACCATAGTCAATACAAGGCCATCTCAAGATCATAAGTGGGTAATCTCTAATTTTATCACATATCGAAGTAGAAAGAAAAAAAACGAACCAGAAAAAGAGGACAAGTGTCAAAAGTACCAACCTATAAAACTCACCCAAAGATGTAATAAATACTACAAGTATATCCAATATATGCCTTGTCTAAGATCAATAAGCCATAACCTACCTGTTATTTGAAGAAATAGCTCTGTAAATACTGGGTCTCAGCTCAATTTACTCCGAACAACTCCAAATAAACAAGCAACTATCAAGATAGTAGTCTACACATAAAAGGAAGAAAATAATACCCATATTGCTAGGATTCTATCCTGATCAAGATTTGGGTAAGATATAGGCCCATGGGCCACAACCAAAAACACCAAATATCATCGGGTTCCTCTTGATGCAGGGAAAATAAACCTAATATTTGGGTAAAACATAGCCAAAACGAGCTTCAAACAACCCCAAAAGAGAAGTAGAAAGTTGGGGTAAAATCGAGAAATTAAATAAAGAAATTCATGAAATTAAGAGTGAAAACTTACTAATAATCAATGTGAAAACAATTATGAACAATCTACGTTGCCATCCAAGCTCAAATGCAAAACCGCAATTCAACAATTTACCAAAAAATACTAAAAGAAGGAGAAAAATGAATTTTCACCATGAAAGCTTGAATTTGAAAGAGAAACTTACAAAAAAATCAAGAGGGAAGGGTTATTGAAGCTTAAATCTAGCTACCCAAGGTCAAAAATATAATTTCCACACGAAAATTTTCTACAAAATAGAAGAGAATTGAAGAACTTGTAAGAAAAATGAAAAAACAACCAAAAAAGAGAAAATTCATATTGCTGGTGCACAATTCGTAAATGTGTTTTAAGTGTAAATGACATTCCAAACTCAACAGAATTATCAAAAATTGTACTTGAAGTCTCCTTGACCCATTATCCATTAAGGATCCAAAGTAAGACTTCAAATCACAACTATCCCCTCAAACTTCCTAAACTCAAAATGATAATCCTGGGATCCAAACCAAAAGTCACTCTAGACTTAAAATATCCCTACGAATCTAATACAATGATGTATTTTAATTCGAGCCCCCAAACTTCAAATGTTGAACAAAGTAAAACTTAGGCCTTAACTTTTAAAATTTTCAATCAGGTACTCAAAATGAGTTCGGCTGACTCAGGATCCAAACTAACAACCTAACCTCAAACTCGATATTTCAAAGTTGATGGCGCAGTCGAATTTCCAATACAATGCTCAAATAATTAAGGCTTGACTGAAATCAAACTTTCAATTTCTGGCTCGCTATTATCTCTTCAAATGAGATAAATTACATCAAAAGCTCTTGAAACCGAACGAAGGGTCTATCTACACCAAAATTCATGTTTTAGAGCTGAAAACTGTTGAAATTTTATTCCAAGATCATTTGCTAAGAATGTTGACAATAGTTAACTATTTCCTAATTTAAGGCTCTAAAAAATAAACTACAAAATCCATACGAATAGCCCGGGAAACTGGACCACTAGTCCCTGCAAGTCATATATGACTTGGGGCCAATGGGAAAATACTCTAAGATGCTAGAAAATTGCATAAATCTCAAAATGACCAAAAGGATTAGTACAAAATCTACTACTAAAAAGACTTTCATCCCTGAAAGTTAGAAAGAAAGGAAGGGAAAGACATCAAAACTCCAAAATAAGGTGATACATCACTTGCATGACTTGCTCGATCACCCAAGATAGCTCCCTAGGATAGGATGTACTTCAATGGAACCTTAATTGCTAGAAACTTAGAAGTCCCTAATTCTGTGATATCTTTAAATTGGAAAGATCACAAGATCTCCCATGAAGGCTAAGTCCAACACCAAAATAGAACCAATTCCTTTTTAAATACCCAAAGCTCATAAGAAATAGCATCATAGTGTCGATCAAAGAAGAAACCAGAGTGAATGCCTAAAAGAATCCTAGAAACCAGGGTTAACCCACATGCTACATCATTCAAGCCTAATCTCTCAAATCACTGAACAAATCCAATAGCCATGGCCTAGTCTCAAAACCATCCTATAGGAGATCTATAACGCACGTTGTACCCTGCTTTAAATGGTGATTTCTGAATACATAGGAGACATATGTTACCTTAAAAGAACTTTGGTAAGGCAATATACTAATCCCACAATCCTTTAAAAGTCTAAACATAACCCACAACACATCCTTTAAGATGCTAAGTGATCCAAGTACCAAGGCCTGATACAATAAGGACCCAAAACCACTTATGACTGAACCATCTCTTGGAGGCAAACATGTACCACCTACTCTGTGTTGAAAGAAAACTGAACCTGTAGGTGCAAGGAGACTTGCTTAATAAATCACTGCCAACCCAAAAGTATCAACCGTTTGAAAAAAATGGCAATCTTGATATACAGTCTGTAGTTACCCACTTTCTCTAGGAAATCTATTATAGACCTCGATATACATCAGTCGTACCACAGGTAGATGGAATATATAGAACAATAACCTCCTGCAATATCATTGAACTAGTTCCCTACACTCAAAACTCAAATATGGCCCTCAAATCCTTCAAACGCCACCTGAACCCTTATTGACTCTGGTGATCTCAACTCTTGGCACCAAATCTTGAATCACACATAAGCACTAGTCCTCCAAATCTAGCACTGGCAAATCTGCCCGACCAAGTCCAAAAACTAAATCACACTACCACTAGAGAACAATATCATATGCCCGAAACCACCAAAACAAGGTGCTGAGATACACAGTGAATAAAGTGCCATACTAGTATAACTTCCAACTACTCTTTTCAACCTAAATGAAACTTGAACCGACAAGAAGGGAATACCTAAATCGAGCCATCCATAATAACCCATAAATACAAGTGCGGTACATGGTCTTCGAAGAGTCCTTTAACTGAAACCAAAGTTGTTACTATATAGACCCCCATATCTCAAACTCGAACACTAAAGCCATTATCGAATCTTTGCTAATAGCATGGCTGGAACCCAAAATAGGAAAGGATCCTCCCTGAACCCCACATAATTACTAAACCAATATGAAGGCGATAGACTGAATGAACGAAGTCAAGAATCATCCTTAACTGGAAGGAATGCGAAAAATAACTAGGTATACTACCTCATGTCACAGCCCCCCTAACTAGAGATAAATCATAGGCCAAGACGGTCAGTGAATCCCTATAAATGTATATATAACAAGAACATATGATTCTTATGAAGCTCGAATAAGGTCATCATCGAATAATTGTGTCTCTGTACCCTTAACTACCTAAAGTATATGCCACATATTTATTTTTGCATCCAGGATACCACAAAACAAAATTAAAGGCACCCCAATATGTGGAGGATTCCAAATCCCCAACTAGATAAGTCAGTTCAAGTATCGAAGAATCAATAGAGCATAGAGCCAAAAAAGTCTACTTGGTATTTTATTGATTGCTGAAGTGGAGCACCTATTCGGATTACACAAGATAATGACAACATAAGGGAGAGAATACCTTATAAGCTACTTATACCACACTATTAAGCATGCCAATCCACAAACCTTATAAGGGGAAGTAAACCTAACTCAACCACAACAAACCCCAAACTTTACTATACTAACCACATTTCTGTTGCGCCACTCTAATATATCAGGACAAAGAGAGTAAAGTTTCTTGGATCGACATGTAATCTAGAATCAATAAAAAACCAAAGATACTAACCCAAATTGGCAATCATACTCGAACTGACTGCACGACGAACAACCCAAATCCATTAGGATACTACATCCTAAGAAAAGTCACCTTTAGGATCGATACCCTCGATCCACTACTAAAGAATCATCTATAGTGGAGAGCGCAAGAACATAATTAGCAAAAGGCTCCATAAACACTTATCAGATCCTAACACTGAACCTCAAGCTCCCTTAACTAACCGAAAATCATACATCAAAGAGAAATGGAAATAGGCTTGGTGACCATATCTAACTCAATAGCTAAAATCAATATCCCACTCAGGTGAAAGGCTAGGTAGGTCAGTTGGGACAACTCATTCGCGAACATACCAATCTTCGGAAGTAAAACAACAAAAGAAGCATTGATGCCAACAATGCAGACATATACAAGATAAGTCTAACACTTACACAAAACTGAATCCTTAGTCTAGAGGAAAGAAAGGATCCCCAATGTTGTATAGCTAACAAGACCCTTCCATACTATTGGGGATATGCCAGGCATGGATAAGGTGATGGCCCTGGATTAAAATCCAAAACTTACGATGATAGGGATTAATTAGTCCATGATCAAAATCACATTAAACCAACCATAACTAGCATATTATTTAAGCCCAAGAATGAAGCTCCTCAACATCTTTCAAATAACTTCTAGCATAATCCACCTAATCCAATAATCATGTCCCACAAAGACCGTCCAACAGAATCTAACATCATAATCCATTACTAAAGATCATCTAACGAGGTAGAAATAAATAACAACACCATTAACGGACCGCTGGCCAATCTCAACAAGGAGTGAAATAAACAGATATAGATGAGCACCAAGAACAAAAGAAAAATAAAGTAAAAAGTGGCTAATAATAAGATAAAAGCAAACTTGATATCACCGCATTTGAGGCCTCTGCCTCTGCTCTAGCAGGAATAGCACAAAAATGACTATAATCATAGCTTGACCAATCCAAACTTCGATCATTTATCCTACCACACTGAGAACCACCCCTGGTAGTCCATTATACCTTGAGCACCATCTCTGGCTAGTGGCTGTACTTCCTAAGAGAACTTTGAATTGCTTGCGTTGATGATTAAACTACTATGCACTGGGGAAATCTCTAGCATAATGACCAATCACCCCAAATTAATAACATGACCTACCTCACTTACATAAATTGGCTGAACCTATGCAACCACCATGGCCTGATGCCTTAGAAGAAGTACCCCTCAAGGTCTATACCAAAATCAGCTCAATAAAACTATGATAAACCTTATCCAAAGCCTGCAATGATACCTGATTGGCCTAATAGTTTTTCCATAATGTTGTTGTAGCTAAAAACCATGTCCTAAGAACTAAAACCTCCTAAACTCTGTGGTGCTAGATGAGCTAGCCTGCCGTTCTGAGAGAAATGATGATGAAAAACCCCCTAGAATGTCCCTTACTGCAAAAAATAATATTAGTAAAATAGTCCTCACTGTAGGGAATATAGCTATCGCCCCCATAAGCCTCATGACATAAGCTCTCCGTAAACTGTGTGTGACCAAATACAAGCTCTTCGTAAATCGTATGTGAACAACAATCTGAGTGAAAGTACGCCAACTTCTACCAAAGGATCTAATGCTAGATGTAGTGGTAAGATAAACCCATTAAGAAAGCTCTGAATCCTCTTGTGCTCGATAAAAAAGATCATTAGAATACATCCCACCAATTTATGAAATATGGCCTCATACTCTGAAATGGACATAGAACCCTGCGCTCATCCCTATCCTAATGAATGCTCAATTAAACGAGTAACACTTTCGTTGAGGCATACATACTAAGAATCTCAAAATCCCAAGTAAAATATCCTGAAGGACTAGCATAGGAACAAACTCTACTGGAGTCTAGGAAGGCCCTAAACCCCCTACGTAGATGACGTACTCTTGATCCTGATCATTGACCCAAGCAACGCCTCTTGAACATGACTCTGAACTGAGGCTGTCGCACCCAATACCAAGACCTCGGCGACACCGTTCAATGATCTTATCCCGTCCATCTTAAGAAAAAATGAATGTGAAAGAATGAAATTCCTAAAATTCATCAACGATAAGATGCATGAGTTAGAATAAAAAAGATTCTTTTTTTCTAAGAATGCCACTATAGCCTCCCAAAGATAATGCATGAAAGTCATTATACCGATTCTACTAGACTTGCTCCTGTACCGATGATATCGGTGAAACTAATCTCTAATACCAAATTCTCACTACCCAATATTTTAGGTCATGATGGCATCTATAAACCCACTAGTAGGTGAAACCAACACAGTATCCTAGAACGATAAATAAAGCCACAACCTAACTAGAGAACGCATAATAGATAATAAGGGGAAGAGAATAAAGGAAAAACCAAAAAAAAGAGAAGAAAAAGAAGAAGAAGAAACAATATATATATATATATATATATATATATATATATATATATAATCTACACCAATCCCATGACCTAATATCACATTATAAGAGATACAACAAAAGAGCACTACGGTACAAAACATAACCATACACACTGTCTCCGAATAAAAAAAATATCAAAAATCCCAATAGATGAGATTAAGGTAAACTCTAGTAGTTAAGAGCTCACTAATGCACAAATATCCAGCGTCAACATCGATAACTCATACATATATCTACACAAGAAAAGATGCAAAAGTGTAGTATGAATACTAATTGTAAAAGTAAAGAGTACCCTTTAGGCATCATAGTATGACCAGGTGCATATAAAATAGAAAAGTGGAAATAGACAAATAATAAAAGAACAGGCCACATAAGGCAAATAAATAGAGTAGATCATCAAGGAAAGCTAGCTAAACAAATCATGAAACAGGTAAATAAGATAATTAATCTAGCTACGATAATAAGAACTTAGATAAAGGGAGTAGAGACATAACTGAGTCTATACTCAATTAACAAATAAAAGATAAATACACATATGGAGGTATACCGGTAACCTCAATAATAGGATAGAAGGAAAGAACATCTAACATAAAATAACATGAAATAGTAACAAGAAAAGAAAGAACCAAATAAAAATAACAAATACTTAAATATCATAACTACAGTCCCAAGGAGTGTCTATACAATAAAGGAATACAAACAAGTGAAGAACCCATCAATCAGCCCATACAACCAGAGAATACAAATAACGAACAACATACAAGGATAAAACCATGCAGAAACACATACAGAATGTTATGATATGATGCTACTAAAAACTTGTATACTCCTTCTCCAATGCCCGTAGGCTGTACCTATGGAAGGGTTCTCCCCGTATATCCCTCCTTTGGCACCCGTAACCTGGAAAGGATTAATCCATGAGTCCTTAACTTCATACAACTTGTAAATCTCATAACTGTGATCGAACCTTTTTCAGGCCTATGTCAATAATAATGTGCGGCCTTATCAGGTCTAATATTAGTAGAAAACTCATTGTTTAGCGCTCGAGCCAAGACGAGTCTAGTATTAGTTTGAAAATAGTAAGAAATTTGTTCTTAAGCCTTTTATTATCGAAATTGTTTAAAACACCATTTTAAGACCATTTTAATTATATAATATTAAAAATCGACCCTCAAGTCCATGTAAGGTTTCAAAATCGCTGATATTGGATTTTCGATCATAAAATAGTAGAAACCAATATATAAAAAATTATTTTTCATGATAATATTGTGTACAATCATAACCAATAGATCGCAATCATCTTATCGGTTCTGCATATGCTCGGATGATCTCTACAACGCCTACAAACCAGTCATTGATGTCCGAAATTTACGGATATTTTCAATAACCCATCATACTAAGTTCCAGAGTTAATACAAGGTCATCTCAAGACCACAAGTGGGTAATCTCTAATTTTATCACACTTATCAAAGCAGAAAGCAAAAGAATCGGACCAGAAGAAACGGACAAGGATCAAAGGTACCAATCTATAAAATCCACCTAAAGATGTACTAAATATTATAACTATATTCAATATACGCCTAGCCTAATATCAGTAAGTTGTAGCCTACCTGTCATCCAAATAAATAGCTCCGCAAATATTGGGTTTCAACTCAAACTACTCTGAGCTACTCTAAATGAACATACAACTATCAAGATAGTAATATACATCTTAGAAGGAAGAAATAATACCCATAATTTTAAAATTCTAGTCAAGTCAAGATTCAGGTCAATAAAAGTCATGTGGGCCTCATAATCCGAAACTCTTAACAAAAAACACCATCAGGTTCCTCTCGATGCGGAAAACATAAACCCAAAATTTAGGATCAAATGGAGCAAACGACAAGATTTAAAAAAAAACAAAAGAGAAAAAAAAAGTTGGGGTAAAATTGAGAAATTAAGAAAGAAATTCATGAAATTAAGAGTGAAAACTTACCATTAATCAACTAAAAATGATTATGGACAATCCTCAATGCTATCCAAGCTCAAACACAAAACTCCACTTCAACAGGTTACTAAAAATCACTAAAAGAAAAAAAAAAGCTTCACTGTGAAAGCTTGAATTTGAAAGAGAATCTTACAAAAAAATCAAAGGAAAGGTGATCGAATCTCAAATCTAGCTTCCCAAACTCAAAAAATATAATTTACACAAGAAAATTTAATTTAGAATGAAAGGGGATTGAAGAACTTGAAAAAAAAAATAGACAAAAAAGTTAGGAAAAAGGCAACTTATATTGCTATTGCATAGAACAAAGCTATTGGCGCCCGGAGAGTCTCATTGGTTTTGAAGGACAGCATGGCTCGGTGCTATCAGCACCCAGGTAGTGCGCTAGCCTGCTGGGGATGCACTAGTTGAAAGTTTTTGGAACCTTAGATACACAATCCATATATGCATTTTGAGTGAAAACGATATTCCAAACTCAATAGGATAATCAAAACTTGCATTTGAGGTCTCCTTGATCTATTATTTAGTAAGGATCCAAAATAAGACTTAAAATCACAACTATCTCATCAAACTTCCTAAACTCAAAATGATAACCCGATGTCAAAACCAAAAGTCATTCTAGACTTAAAATTATCCCTTCAAAGTTAGTAGGATCTATGGAAATTGTATTTGAGCACCTGAACTTCAAAAGTTGACCAAAATCAAACTGTTAGAGTTCAATAGCTGGAATAAGGCTTACCTTTCGTAAGTCCAATACCATGATTTCAGAGTAGGCCTTAACTTTCAAGATTTTCAACCGAGTACTCAAAATGAGTCCAGCCGACCTAGGACCCAAACTAATAACCTACCTAACCTAAAATCGACATTGGCATAATTTGATTTTCAATTCGACGCTTTGGTCGTCAAAAATTGACCGAAGTCAAACTTTTAGCTCCAGTTAACTATTATCTCATCAATTGAGATAACTCACATAGAAAGCTCCTGGACCCGAACCAAGGATCCATCTAGATTAAAATCCACATTCTGGAGCTAATAAAACTGTCAAAATTTTATTTTAAGCTCGTTTGCTAAGAATATTGACTGTAGTGAATGATTTTTTTAATTAAAACTCTAACACAGGAAAAAAAAATATAAAACCAATACGAACGACCAGGGCATCAGACCATCGGTTCCAAAAAATCATAAATCACATGATGCCGCTACAAAAATTCTTTAAGATGCAAAAAAGCATGTAGATACCAAAATAACCGGAAGGGTCATTACAGAAGTCATTGAGTCACAACTAGGTTCATTATTTAAATTCCTAGTCATGCACGAGCAGTCTGAACTATCAAGCCGAGGGCTGACAGAAGGAGTAGTAACTCGTCATTGGCAAGTTTATTCAGTGGCCATAAGCTTATTAATCTAACACAAATTGGTATACACCAATTTCACTATGCTGGATTGAAAGAGCCACCAATCACTCTGATTTTTCTTAGACAAAAATTAAGTAAATTCTTCTTATTTTTCTCTCATGCTTTCAGTTGGTCTAAAATTTCTATACTTTGTCACTACTCATATAGGAAAGGTGAAAGAAACCCAGTATCTTTTTTTTTTTTAGCTCAGTAGGTTGCTCAAAGTCATATTACAAAAGAATTAATTATCTGTCGCCTATCAGCCACAAAAATAGCAATAATTTTAGCACTGTAATAAAAAAGATGTATATTCACTCATTAAAGTTGTAGTGCCTCTTAATTTTGTAATACAAATGAATTGACAACAGAATTCTTAATTATATCAAAACACAAGAATCATGCACTTGACCTTAACGATTATGTTT
>JBDJHY010131474.1:0-13543 GCA_039654485.1 Withania somnifera
CCTTGTTTATGCTTATCATGATTCAATCGGCCTATGCCTACTGAGTACCCGTTGTTGTTGGTACTCACGCTACACTTCTGCACCCTTTTGGTACGGATTTGGGCACTAATCAGCAGCTGGGTCGCGAGCGAACCAGATAGAGTTGTGCTGATCTGGAAATACGATGAGCATTAGGCGTTCTTGCTACTTCCAGTCTCCTTCTTTGTTGTAGTTGTTCCATCTATGACTTGGGACATATATGTTTTGAGTAATACAGACTTGTATCCTGTTTTGCTTATATTCACTTATAGTAGCTCATCGGCTATGACATCAGGTTTTGGGAAGTGTTTTTTTGTTTTGTTATTTTGGTTGAGTTGACTCTTCCTTCTTTTCGGGTTTTCTCTAGGATTGCAGGCACTGGCCCACCGCTACTCGCTCTGAGTTAGGGAGTAGGCTTATCTACAGGCGAGGTGCAGACGCCATCACTTCCCGATTTTTTGGGTGGCGACATTGATAGTGAAAAAAAAGAAGTGAAAACAAAGTTAATTAGGGTGTTTTCCAATATAACTTTGAGATGATTTCCAAATTGAAGAGATTTTTCTTTTGTGGGAAAAAGTGAATATATATACTTCCCATATCCATTGGAGAAATATATTGGAGCGCACGAGTTTATACTAAAGTGCTATATCAACTTTTATACGTGAACATAAACTTTATCTTCTTATAAAATTTTTATTAAGCACAAAGTACAAAAAGGATCTTTTATTCATAAATTTTTGAAAATAATAGTAATAAATAGTATTAGTAATATAAATTTCCATCATAAACTGAAATGCACCATGAATACGTTACATCAATAAAGATTTTCTGCGCCGGTAGATATCCACTTTAATAAAGAATTAAATTTTTATTGAATCATTATATTTAACGTCACTACAACATTTAAGCTTTAGGGTCATTTACTAAAGAGTGCCAATAACTGCTTCTAAAATATAATTCAATGGTAATTAAATTGTTATAACTAATTAATTATTGGTAAGTATCTTTTTGATGTATTCATAACTTATCAGTTATATATGTTGCAGGAAGATCTAAAATGGGCCACTTCTTGCTAATTTGGGCATTACTGGACTGATTTTAGTGTTCTGTCAGTTCATTGCTTTTGTTCATGTGCTTTTAGCCATGTTTTGTTTGTTATACAATAATGGACGATCCGCCAAAACATTTTGTTAATTATACAGATTGTACCGTGGGTTATATGCAATTATGGATGTCAGAAAATAATTGCTAAATGATCATGAAATAAATTATTTCATTTTATTAATAATGCTTCATAAAATTAGAATATTTCATAATTCATATAAATACATCCTATATATGAACATGTAACAAAGATCTAGTTTGTCCGTGTGTACTTTGGATTCTTTTTAGAAGATATATAACTTAAAAGAGAGATATAGAATAAGAAAATAAGGCCATTATTTTGGCACAGATAGAAAGAAAAAAAGAGAGACAAAGAGTAAAGTGTAAACTTTGTTAATCTTCTGCCTATAAAGTCTTTAGGCATCCATTAGTGTGGTTGAAAATTCTGTACAAGTCCATTCAACCGAAAGCTTTAAAATGGTAGCTAGTAGTATATCTAGAGTTGTGGGAAGTAGCTAGCTAGGCATACTTTAACAAACAATAGGTGACTAGGGTATCTTCTTCAAGAGAAAGAGAAGTCTTATACAGTTCAATCTACTCTTGTAGCTACCCAATAACTAGCTAGAATGAATTAAAGTGACAAAAATACCCTCACATAATCTGTGACACATTTTCTTGGTAAACATTAATTGGTAACTCAATATTCAGAACTTGAGTTAGATACGTTAATTAAGAATGGAGCAATGAAGGAGTACTTAGGACTACTCCACCATGCATAACGAAAGGTGATGTTAGTCATGTTTCTCTGATTCATGGAATATATTTTAGTTCTAAGTTTGCACTTTTAAGACAAGTACATCAATTTTTTTATGTTGTTGATTTAAGAAACTTATATAAAATGGAAAATAGAATTTTTATGTTATTTGGTTAAGATTTGGGTTACACAATAGTCATAGAAGCTAGCTGTTATATTCTAAATGTAACATTATGAAAAATTATGTATACAACAGTAAGATCATATAATTTTTTTTGAAAGTTAAATGTCACAAACTTCAAGTACATTAACCATAAATTAGAAAAGAAAATGTTTAATTCATTCGTTCATCACTTAGACTAAATGTTTTTTTTTTGGAACCACAAGGCACAATATGGTTGAATCCAAAAAATCGAAACGAGCTAAATTTTTTAAGTTTTGGGTTAGATTTTTGGTTATTTCGGGCGCGTTCGGTTTTTAATTCTAATAAATTCGATTTTTGATTTCGGTTTTTTAAAAAAATAAATTCGGTTAATCGAAAACCGAATTTTATTAAGCCTATTATTCCGGCCCAATCTTAATATCTTATTTTACCACTTTGGGCCTTGAGACTTTCAGTTTCAGGTTTCACTTTTTAGTTTTTAGTCCAACTCATTACCCAAGTAACCCAACCCAATGATTATTAATGTCTAATGTTATGACCTTATAGTTTAATGTTATTATTGTTGTCTTTTTAATATATATTGTACGGTATGAGAATATGGACCGGAGTTGCCAATGTTTTGGCTTACTCCGATTCTCCGAAGATCGAAATTATAATATAGAGACTTAATTATAATTTATAACCCATGATAAAAAGAAATCCAATATTTTAAGGCCCAAATCAAAAAACCGAACCGAAATTGCAAAAACCAAACCAAACCAAATTTATTTCGGTTCGGGTTCGGTTATTAGTTTCACAAAACCGAAAATAAAAAAATCGAATCAAAATTTTAAAAATCGAACGCCCACCCCTATGCACAAAGACTAGGTTTTTTCGGTACCACCAACAATCTGGAATTGGTTTGTCAGAAACAAAGCTATTTTAATTATAAATGTAGAATTATAATTCTATCCAACTATAATATCTCACCTTCTATATGATTATAACTCTAGAATTATAATTCTGTCAAATTATAACTTCACTTTCTAGATGAGACGATAGATAATCTTAATATTAATTTTAGTGTATATTTTATCTTAATTTTAGCTAATATCTACAATCAAAAATTATATTGAACAAATTTAGTCCCAAATTGTATACTGGGATGCATGTGATCAAACGACCCATTAGGGACCAGAGCTTTTGAAAATTTGGAAAGAAACATTTTATATATTAATGTCGAAGTTGTTGATTTGAGTGAGAATGTGGAGAAGGAGGGGGAAGGGGGGGGGGGGGGAGCTATCTAATGCATTAATATGCACTCAAATCATCAAATTCTTGGGAACAAAGTGTGCATTATGCAATCAAATCGAGTCAAAAGTATTTTTCTTTTAAAAACCTCAATTCTAGTGTATCATTTGTCCAAAAACATGCATGCATGCATAGGTTTTAGTGAGATGCATATTAATTTCAAAGTGTTATTGTACGTTTGGGGCAATTCTCAAGCATGTTTCGTAGCCATTATCAATGAGGTGAAAGCCAATGTGTTGGTGTCAATGCATGTTCCAAATTAGAGCATGTGAACATGAAGCCCTTGCAGCAGACCCTATTGATAAATCATAAATGCCCATAAGCATAAAATCAACCAATTTTAACTAGGTGGTGCCTATGGATCTTGACAAAAACCTCATGTGGTTTTGTCCCAAGTGGTCGATATGTTAGGTAGTTTTGAGATGTAGCTCTTGACCTTTGTTATCTCTATGCAAAGCCATCCACATGACATGCTCTTGTGTCATTTCTTGCCTTTTTCTAATTAGACCTCCACTCCCTTATACTACCTAATTATATTGACTCATTCATCATTTTTTCACATTGATTGTAAGTGATCAAATTATGTATCTAAAATTAAAAGAATAAAATGTTATTGTAATATATCACAATAATTAAATTATAGTTGAAAATATAAAATTAAATAAAAATAAATAAATAAAATATTCTGGATGGGGCGTAGATATCTCGCTTTCTTTAAGGAGATTCAAGTCTTCTACGACATAATTTATACCAATCCAGCAGTATATCTCTTAACTTGTCCCCCTCCGGATAACAAAATAACAAAAATACCAAAGAGAATAAAGAAAGTCAAAGAAAAATTAAAATTTGGTTCATGAATGTGGTTCATTATAACAACTACAAGTCAAAACCTTCAATTTCAATTGCAACCCCTTACAAGCAATCTACACTAAGAAAAATATCTAAAATACACCTGAATTTATGACAACCTCCTTAATATCCGTTCAAATAGTGATTTTGAAATATAAAGCTTAAACCTAAAATACAAACACACACAAAAGTAATACAAAGTTGTTTTTCTCTTTTCTTGAACTTAGCCAACTTCATCTTTCATTTTTTCTCATTTACTTTTATCTTCTTTAAATCATCTTCAAAATTGTCCATCTGCATCTCTATTTTGTTTATATCCACTTTGCTTTCCACAGAATTGGTTGTTCTAGTAGGCTTGTCATCAATTCTTCAATAAAAAATCATTTACCCCATGGTATGTGCAATTTCAATATCTTCTACCATAATTTCTCGGAGTCCATAAGCTCAACAATGGCAGAATAAATTCATGCTTACGAAGTCTACTCAAGCTTATTTTAGCCAAAGAGAAAGATGAAAACCTAATCAAATGAAGAATTTCTTCAAACAAACGGACTGTCAACTTCAATTTGGGGGAAAAATTAAATTAAATTTTGGGTGAGAAATTAGGATTCTTTAATGTTAAATCGGGTAGAAGGAGTAAAAATGGACGAAGTTACCATTAAAAGGGTTTAATAAATAGATATTAAAAGTTTTTTTTTTTTTAAAAGAAACTATGAGGTTTGACTCACCCAAAAACGTGGACAACACGCGCCTGAATTTGAATCGAAGAAGGAGTAAAATAAATCCACTTTCATATACTATAAATGTGTAATAAGTTATTAAAAAAATTTAAAGTATAAAAATAATTTTCGACTATAATTCAGGTGGAATTATGTCTTTTCTCCTTTATTTAATTATTGAAAACTATTTACAACCATGTATTTTCCAATCCTCCACAATCATACATATGCATTCCTCATAAACTCTAGTTCTAACCATGTATCTTCCAATCCTCCACAATCATACATATGCATTCCTCATAAACTCTAGTTCTCTCACTAGTCCCACCTGACCACCTCCATTGAAGCATAATATAGTTAAGTAAGTAATAAAAAATATGTGGTTACAAAATTCAACAATTAATAGGAGTGAACAATATCAATCCCAAATTAAATTTAAAAAGAAAAATATAATTAATAGTTGATTTGATTTGATTTAATTTGATTTAATTTGGTGTTAATTTTTTTAATTATAATTGATTTAGTATGATTTTAACTAAAAAAAAGTCAAATTGAACCAAAGCTACCCGATATTATATTTATATAATTTTTAAAAATATTCTATACATAAAAATATTTATTACGATGTAATCCGTAAATATGTTTTAAATTTTTCATACTTTTTATCTTTCAATAGATTATTTCAAGTTTAAACTTAGAGTCTGTTTGAATTTATTTATTTTAAATATTTTAAAATCAAAATAATTTTTAAACACTCTTAAACCGTTATTAGATAAATATAAAAAGTACTTTTAAATACTTAACTTTAATTAATTTAATTTCATTTATAAATTTAAAAATTTAACACGAATAATTTAATTGATAGTTAAAAAATTCAAATCTAATGTATATAGCATATAGAGAAAGAAGTCTAGCTTGAGTTCAGTTTTTAATGCTAACCAGCATTAAAATTAATTTTAACGTATTTGGTTCATAATGAAAAATAAGAATCGTGTTCATATCTAAGAAAGCCACGTGTTGTTATAATATAAGTAATTAAAAATATTTTTTCTCTAACAAAATAATTAAATTATAGATAAAATAACAGAATTAGATGTTGAAGGTAATGCTAGCTTTTGCTAAGACCCTCTATCCAAACCCAATAACTTAGATAGTCAGGTGATTTTTTAAATTCATTAATTTAATTCTAAAAATAATCACACAAAACATCCCAAATAAATTCACTTATTTGCATTGTTCTTTTCTTTTTCTTGCTTCTAAGAATTTTAAGGGATTTTTTACTTAGGAGAAACTTTAACTCAACCCAATTTTATTCGTTTCTTCTTTCTTAGGGAACAACTGGTACTAAGAGCCACTCACCCACTATGGGTGCATTAGCATTATATTAATTAAAAAAAAATAGTAGTACTTAGAGCCAATTTAGTTTAGTTAAATATCGGCAATTGATATAATAAGAAGCAAGCGCTGAAACTGTACTTTCAAATGTTTAAACTAATTTTATAGATAAAAATTGTATGTCAGGTAAGAAGTTTTAAAACTGATAATATATGTACTTGAGTGAAAAGATTAAAAAAATAAAAAAAATTAATGTTGAAATGCTTAAAAATTATTTAAACATTCCATAATTAGCTACCTTTAACTAGTTGTCAAAAAGTTTACTTGGTAACATCTTCTCTAGCCTTCTTGGGATTCAGAAACGGAAAGTAGTACATATTAAAATAACAAAGCTTATCAAATATATATGAACCCGAAACTAAAGAATAAGAACGAGATACTGAAAAAGAATGGACTTCACCGTTCTAAATTTGTTGTCATATTTCAATTCTCAAAGTCAATTTGCTTACTAATTTTTAAAGCTAAAATGAGTTAAATTAACTTGACTATTTTAAATTTACAATTTAAATAATATTATAAATAGTACTCTTTTCATATTAATATAATAAAAAAAATATATATCTTAATTCTTAAGTAGCCGATCAAATTCATGTAAATATGATAAGTATCATGGAACGAAGAGAATGTCGATTTTATTGCCGGTTTCAAAGTTGTCCGAATGGTATGTGGTAGCTTAATTAAACAGTCCATATAACTAGAGCATATATATATAAGTGAATAGAACTCATAATTTGAAGAAAACTCATAAACGAAAAGACTATTTTCAATCATGAGAAATAAAGATTATGTATAATACTACTAATAAAATAAAATAAAAAGACTAAACTTGAGGGTTGGGGTAAATTAATTGCTCTTTTATATTAAAAAATTGGGAGTATCTTAGGGTGCGTTCATTAACAGAAAATTATTCCACTTTTTTGGAAAAGTATTCTGATAAAACTGAAAAAATGGAAAACATGTTCAAAATCAATATTTTTTCAAGAAAACTGGAAAATCCGGTTTTCCAGATTTGTATTAGATTTGGAAAACTCCTAAAACTAGTTTTCCAAAATTTTCCACTAAATAGAAAAGTGGGTTTTCCACATAATTTTCTAAACCTATCTTCCATTACCTTTCTCTTTATTCTCATTCTCTCTTCTCTATTTTTTTCGCCTTTGCTAAAGAATCATTCTTCGAAGGTACATTTTCTATATGATTTATTATAGTTTTTTCTTATATGTAAAATTATGTAAATTTGATTCTTTTTTCCTAGTAACTTCACTCAATTTTGATGTTTTTGTTGAACTTGTTATGTTTTAGTCGATGCAATATGATTCAATGTACAAAACTCATGTTATATTTTGTATTTCGAATGTGGCTTTTGTGTTTACATTGTTTATTTCTGATGTGTTTATTGTGTTTTATATGTAAAAGTTTAGTTAGTTTTTTTTATAGAATTAGAGGGTTAATTGTGTTGGTTTTGTAATGTTTTATAGAATTAATTGTGCTGATTATATGTGTTTTTGAATAAATTTTTTATTATTCTAAAACTGAAAAATTGTGTGCTTTTGAACGCATTTTTTAAATTTTTATAATTTTCTTGGAATTAAAAAATTTTAAAAATTGAAGATGAAAAACTGAAAATAATTTTCTATTAATAAACGCATTCTTAGGTTTATGAAGCTTACGTCTTAAATGTTTGATTATACGTCTTAAATACGGCAAATGTTCAACATTGGAACTTGCCTAACTGATTTTACACAAATTATGTGTCATTTTTCTTAGTTAACTTTATTGACCCCACTAATTCTTCAATAATAAATGAATGATACTTGCATTTATAGAATATAAAGAAAGATTAAAAATAACTCAACTAACAAGTAGCTATTATTGCACAGACTACTTGAGAATACTGGGAGGGTGAATATCAAATAATTTTTAATTAAAAAAATACGTAGCTGAATTTTACGTCTTCATTTATCTCAAATGTTCCTATTTTTCTCATATGCCTCAAAATTATTATATTTTATTATTTATTATTTTAAAATAATTTTATTTTATTCAAGGTAGAATGATGTTTTTATTATAATACAAATAAGTATTGATATTTTCTTTAATTTTAGAGTTGTAAATTGCATAGCATGATAATAATATATGTAAAGATAATGTGATTCTTTTATTATTTAAAATTTAATTAAAATGTTACAGTTGGTTTAAATTTCATAATATATTTTATGCCATTACATTATTTATACTTGTAAAATCATGTTAAAGTTTTATTTTCTAGAGTTTGTTTATCATGTATTTATTGTTTTAAATTATTCGTATATTTTCTTAATAATTTTTTATGTTATTATATTATTCTACTACATTATAAATTATTTAAGTATTTACGGGGCTTACGCCTCATCGCCTCAAGACTTACGCTTTACCCATAACAGATAAAGCATTTTGCCTCATGCCTCGCCTTTTAAAATACTGATTCTATCTATTTCTTATAAAATTAATAGGGAAAACTACAAAATTACTACTTACACAAAATAATTATATTTATATAGCCGAAATAATTACATCCGCATACTCAATTTTTATTCGGTATGAACGTTTGTACAACTTAATATAATTTTATACGATTTTATATATTTTTATATATTAACTATACACAAATTTACAAAATTATATAAACGTATATAAAAATATAAAAAAGATATTTGTATACACTTTTAAATTGTTATACAAACTCATTTAAAACACTTCAATATTATTATACACTTTATATAATTATACAATATATATACACACATTTATATACAAAACCACTACTGTCCACCAGTTGACCACTCTGTCATCTCTAGATCCTTTGAACTAATACCCACACGAAACAAAGCCCACCTGAAATTTGAACCTTGTGTTTCGAAACAAACTTGAATAGCCTCCAAAGGTATTTCTAAACTTCTCCTCAATCTTTTCATCTTCAAAAATAATATAGTGGCATATCGCATATTTGAGCTCCACCTATTATATTCAAACAGATTTATTCAAATCAAAGGGTCGTCAATTTTGAACATTCAAAACACCAAATTTCCCACAATTCTTCATGGAGTTTTTATGCCCAAATTCGAAAACAATTATATACTCAACTACATACCAACAACCCACATCAATGACAATATTAACATACCCAGTTAATTCCCTCAAGTGGGATTTACGAAGGATAAAGTGTAAGCAGATCATACCACTACCTTAGAGGTGAGATAGAGATAGAGAGGTTATTTTCGAAAAAATTTCGGCTCACAACAAAATTACATTCTAATACAACAATAAACAATATAAAGTATTAAAAATAACAACAAATAACAAAAACAACGTCACGCAGAATAACACAACAACCAATCTAAACAACAATCACCAATTCAATGTCAAAGACAAATCACTACAAGAAATGCACTACCCCACTACTAGCACGAGAAACAAAGCATATACCCTACCAGCAAGAACTCCCTCCTACCTCCCTATCACCCTAATTTGCGTCTTACACTTCCTTTCTTAGGTCATGTACTCGGTAAGTTATAACAGTTTCATGTCATGTCTAATTGTCTCCTTACAATACTTGTTTAGTCTACCTCTATCTCACTTGAAACATCCCAGTAACAACCTCTCACACCCATGCGCTAGAGCCTCCGAGCCCCCTCCTCATCACGTGTCTGAAAGACTGAAACCATCTTACTTTTCGTATCTTATCTTCCACCAAACTCACCATCTTATTAAGAATAAGCTCATTTCTAGTCATATTACTCCTAATAACTCCACACAATCCACGTTAACAAATAGACTCAATTTTGAGAATAGAAGTTTCGATTTTATTTTCATTTTTGTTCGAAATCTAAGCTCTTCCAATGGCTTTGGGGGGGGGGTGGGGGGGAGGGGGGGTTGTTGGGTTATCAGTTCTGTTCTTCAATCAGCAAACATCGGTTGAAATTAGTTCAGCAATCCAATACGCAACTCCAAACAACAAGATCTGGAAGATTCGGCAATATTCAAAATGCCAAGCCCGAACGTTTCTCAACAAAGTGTGTTACGCCTTGTAATCTTTGTTCGCTCAGCCAAATTTTAGAATAAATTTGACCCAGTAGACATACAGGGATATTATCCCCAAAAAAAAAATCGATCTTTTTACCTCACTGGACGAGTAATGGGAAAATGCTTATACATATCAAGCAAGACAGAGAGAAGAATAGAGAGCTTGAAATGGATGGTCTTGGTAATTGGACTGTTGCAACTTTGAAATACTAACAAATTAAAAAGGCAACGATTTGTAGAAAGTAGTAGAGCCATGGCTTACACTATTTATTTGGAATTGAGGTGCTGCAAATTGAAACTTCAAGGATGGCCTTGATTTTCATGCAGGTACTGCTGAAGGAGGAATAGTGCACAGAGAAGGAAGAATGAACTATGAAGTGTGACTGAACCAATTCTAAATATTTGGACTATGTTATGCAATTTTTTAATAATGGGATATTTTAGATAAATTATTTGATCAAATGGCCACAGAGGGATGTTATCTCAAATTAATATTTGTACAAGTTGGAAATCACTAACTATGAATATATAGAGATATACGATAAACATTTGATGACATGATAAAATAATAAATTTATTAATGTAATATATCTTTCTGTAACTAACTTATTTCATTATCTAAGAGAACACGTACAACACATCATGTCAAGTAAAAGCTAATTAATAAAATAAAGTTTGAAAGATGTTAATAAAAAGACAAATAAGAAATATATCAAAATTGTCTTGGTAATCAAATAAATGAGTAAAACGGATAATAGCTCAGTCAATCGAACTATATCTACAGAAAAAGATAAGCAAATCACTATAAAAAAAAAAGTCAGAATATCGAGAGAACTAACCTACAAAATTCAATCAAAATAAAAAGAGAGTTCACACAAGTGATAGAGTAACACTTGTGACTCACAATTTCTACCTCTAAACAAAATTCTCAAATCCCTCAAAGTTAGATGAATGCTATCAAATTAGAAGAAAGGAGATTCAATTTATAATTATAAACCTTTTCTAACAAGAGAAAGGAATAGCCAAATATAAAAAATTTACATTTTCTTTTAATAAATTTTTTTAGTTAGGATAAGAAAATCGAAGAAAACACCCAACATAAAGTTCTCACAATCTCCTAGCATTATATTAACATTACATCAAGAGCCAGAGATACCAAACAAAACTACCAAAAAAACAACATATATAGGAAATTATAATTCTCTAGCCAGCTTTGCAACTTTCCCTATTATAATGTAGATTTCTTAAATTCACTTGTTTGATCAATTAAGGAAACACAACACAAGTAAAAAATGAAAAAAAAAAAAAAAAAAAGAAACAGAACATGGTTGATATTCTCAATTTACTGCATCGGAGTTGTTGTCACTCCACATTTGAACAGCCTCTCTCTTCCTTGAGTAGCCAATACTAAGATGAAAATCAATCTAAGAAGAACAATGTTATTGCACACAAACTTTCTCTAGTTTATATACCTTTTGAAATTGACCTTTTAGACTCACGCTGTTTACTTGAAAGTTTTGGCATCCGCTTCACCTCAACAATTTCATACCAGCAACAACAAAAGTACTTATAACAAGCTTCAGAATATTTAGAATGATTCAAGAAGCTTGTTTAAGGACATCAACAAAAATGTTATCTTTCGAATGACATCTTATTATTTTGATACGAACAAACTGCAGAGAATCGCTGGCTAAAATATAGTTGATATATAAAAATACGCAACTATAAATTAACCCAATAACGTTGGCCAATATAATACTCTCAAGTATATTTCTGGAAACAACACACAATGTACTATTTTATTATACTCAATAAAATATTACAGGCTAGTACACCACTTTTATTTTATATGAAATCACTCAATCTCATAAATACTCTGCTTCTCTATTTCACTCGACTGATGCTTCTTATGGTGTTATTGAATATGCAAAATACTACCTCTATTTATAGTAGAAATATGACCAACATGCTACTGTTTCTAATTTAATGCATGGTAGAAAATTTCTCCCTCTCTTCCACCATATTTGACAGTAAATGTGTGAAAACATTTATTCATTGAGGGCTAAGGTGGTATAGAGTGTGGTGGGGTAGTGGGCTAGAATTTTGACAATGAATTTTAACACTCCCCCTCATTGTCAACCTTCCTCGTGCGTATAATCATTCCAAGTGACTTGCGGAACTCTGAAAGCTTTGTTGCAGGTAAAATTACTGATATATCAGTAACCTTCAAATTTGCATATACTTTTACATCATCTGGATCGAAGACGACATAATTACCCGAGGTTGTCAACTGGGACACTGACAACAGGTTCTTCTTCATCCCGGGGACATGATAAACATTTGAGAGTTGAACTTGATCATGGTCATACCTCCGTTGTAGCTTCGTTTTGCCAATACGTGCAATTGGCATATATGTGTTGCTTGCTGTTACAACAACACGATCACCGTTATACTTGGTCATGTTCAAGAACTTTGACTCGTCTCCTATCATATGATTGAAACATCCTAAATCAACAATCTGATCATTATTATAATTGAGAGAGTAGACATCCACCGCCGTGAGTGCAAATTCGTCAATAGGACGTTTTCCTCATATATCAGTAACATTTATATCCTCCACAAAGAAGGATATTTCAAAGTCTCAATCTTCTTCATTAGAACTCTTATTCTTGAAAGATGTTGCAACATTTCCTTCAACTTTCTTGGACCAATAATTCTTTGCATAATGTCCCTTCTTGCTACAATTAAAACATTCGTTACTTTGACAATCTTTTGGTTGACACCGGTTTTGATTTCTACCACCGGAGCTTCTCGAGTTCCCCCTGATTGGAAACCCCTACCTTGATTTCTTGGTACACCTCGATCTTGATCTCCAAATCTCCCAGCACCACGTCCCCGTCCCCGTCCCCGTCCTCGATCTCGACCTTGACTGCGTCCTTGCCCATCTCTTCTATTTGTAAAAAGGTAGTCTCTTCACGACTAGTGGGTCGACTAGACGTGGATTTGTCTAGATCCTCTTCGTCGATTAGCAAATTCAGATCTGCTAATTTTGGTTCGGTAGCCCAGCCCTGAGTTGCCGTGACAATACTCTTGTATTCCGGTTTCAATTCATGGATGATAATTCTTTTCATCCTAGTTTTCGAAATACTATTCTGTGGATCTAGTTTAGAAATCTCATCATATAGAGATTTC
>JBDJHY010131515.1:0-13542 GCA_039654485.1 Withania somnifera
AAATAAATACTACACATTACAAATATTCAATACAAAGCAAGTAAAGAATATATGGGTAAAAATATATCAACATCCAAATTTTCACCCCAAAGTGTAGTGCTGGTGTTTTGCCCTCTCTTGAGATATAAAAAAGCCAAAGATCTTCTCTTGGCTGCAAAAGATGTACAAAAATAAGGGATGTCGGAGTATTTATGATTTTGGGAATGAAGATTAGTGAATTTACTAAGCAGTCCTGGCTGGAGCCTCTATGCCACACCTGTGGACATCAGGTCGCAGGTGCTTCAAGAGGTATGCTAGGGCAATGCCCGTTGAAGAGGGCATAAGTTTGAAGGAGAGGTGGTAGCATTTTGGGAAGTGTCGCCTTGTGAGGCTCAACTCACAAGGGCAAGATTCGCAGGGGCGCTCCAGAGTTTTGCAGGTGCGAGACCCCTAGTAGTGTACTACCCATTTAGTATCTTTTGCTCCTTTTTTGTTCCAATTCTTTGTCTTTTGCTTTTGTAGTGCCTCTTTGTCACACCATACCTAAAAAATCATCAATTCTCAATATTAAATGAGATCACATGGTGATAATACACTACAAAGTAGATCAAACAAGACCTTGAAAAGTGGTAATTTCACCACTTATCAATTTTCTCGTATCTAGAGTCAAGCATGATTGGATTAACATAATAATATAATATATATTGCAATTCTATGAATATTTGAGTATTATTGAGTTGAGACATGGGTATTTGTTGAAATACCCAAGGTGGGGGTGATGTCTCCCAAAACTAAACCTCTTTTCAAAAGCTTAAAGCGGACATTGTCAATATAGAACCCAACCGATGGTTGGGGTCGATCCCACTAAGAATGTTAAAAAATATGCCTACTAGCACATTGTTTTGTTGTAGTAAGCATTGCCAAAATAAATAAGTGTAGGAAAGTAAATTTAGGGTTTTAAGCTCATGATTAATTTTTTAACAATAGAATGCCTGTAATCTAGTTTAATTTTGAACCAAGGTGATGAAGACACTAGAGTTGTGTTACCCATAACTTTATAAGTTCGTAGGTGTTCAGTAGTAGTGTTCTATCCTAGTGATATTCATGAAAATTCTATAGGGTAATTTCACCTAAAAATCGTCAAGCTCTATTAGGTGACTTTTCTCTAATTTCCACAAGGTATCATAGAGCATTCCATACCCATCCCCATGATTCATCTCAAACTTAACCATCTCCAGGTCTAAGGTTAATTAGATATAATATCCAATTTTTATTGTAGTGTTCTTTTCCTAATATCTTCCCCCTGCTAAGGAAAGTAAAGAATACAAGCAAGTTCTAAAAGTTGGCCAACAAAAAAAAACAATCAAACAGAAGAACCATATAATACATGCACCACATCGTTCAAGAAATGATGCTTATACCTACACCATTCTTCGTGAATCCATCACGGTTCCCTCAAACCTAGTCGTTGTGTTTAGATAAGCATGTTAATGTTATTATCGTGAATAATCTGTATATAAATCATGATAATAACACATAATATTGGTAAACAATACTTTGTAACAATAAAGATGGAAGAGTAATCTTTGATTCACAAAGTAAAGATGAAAACTCCTAAGATACATTTAAAATAGTGAGAAAACTCATACGTATAACCAAAAGTGAATATAAAGTGTGTAACTTCGGAAAAATCCTAAAATAAGGTATATATAGACAAGGGAATTCAATCCTGGATCAAAGAGAGAAAATGGGTTGGCTTAGTTCGAACATGTGGTCGTACGGACCTTCCTGGTTGTGCACGTCCCACTCCAACCATGCTCTTCCAACATTTTGTATTTTTCTTCATGTATTCAATAATCAAAGCTAAGCACAGACCATTCTATACTAATATGGTCCTTCTTGAGATCTGTATCGGTTTGATAGGATGTGTGCAACAAATCGTGTCACGTGCCTCGATGTTATTTTCATTTTCCAGGCTTCAAGTCTTCAAGAATCACATCACCATAGTCCATCCTAGGCTGGTATGACCCATGTTTCTCTCCGTGACAACATACTTAACTAATTTTCTTCAAAACCTTCCAAGATTTCCTCAAGTCAAGTATCACAAACCTCAACAATCGTCCATCCAAATAAGGTACGGACCACATTGCCTTCCCTTCCACCATACTTAGCTCAATATAGTGTCATAATTTATCAACACATCGACATCCTCAACTTATAACCGTTTCTTGTCTTCAAGCGACAAAATAAAACAAAATGACACATAAATACAAAGACACTAGTATAGGTACAACAATAAAAATTAGGTTCAATACACATCCTTCATGGCACCCCTAAATTACATTATCAAAACTAGTCTTATGTTATCAAATCAACTCAAAATAACACCCTAGGATCTAAGAATGACATTATACTATTAATAAGCGACAAAACATACATTAAAGACATTGAATCGACCAATTAACAAGCACATAAAGCAACTAAGATTCACCTCATACAATGAATTCCCTCTCACATTAAATTGAGTGCCAATACGAGACTAAATTAGAGCGCTCACTATCAAAAACAAAGTCAACCCAGTGTATGCACATAAAACATAGGCTTACATTTATTTTCAGCACCTAGGATTTCAAACAGTCAGTTTCAGATCACCTTAGAACTTTTTTACTTGTAAGTAGACTCAGGATTGGGTGTGGTATATTTGGGAAACAGTGACTAACCCTCCTTTAGCACTATGTTATTTAATCCACCTATTTCTCTTTTGTATTCTTTTTTCCCCTTATTTCTCCTTTCTGTATTATAAGTGCGGTGTTTTTCTCTCTTTGGCTTATTTTTTTCTTATTTCAACACTTTTTCTTTCTTTCTAGCTTTGCACCAAACCTATTTTTCTTTTTTTACTTTACTAACCTCGTATTTTTTATTTCTGAATATGCCTTTTGACCATTATTCTACCCACCTGCAACTTAGGCTTTTGGCCTGAGTTGAGAAGTAGTGCCTTCCGAAGAACCAGGGACGAAACAGGAAAGTCTAAACTTAGAATGGTAAGGCTAATAGGGCTAAACAAATAAAAGGATAGTAGGCTCAAAATAGGGATCAAGAGATACAATTTCATTTGGTTTTGTCTTTTAGGATTAGGTGACTAAATAAACAAAAAGGACCTATGATCACTTCCTAATCGACTATCCTATGACCTTGGTGAGACTAACAGGTAAGTTCTGTCTAGTACATACATAGGAGACTAGGAATCAAAACCTCACAATCTCAATGACATCTAATCACACTAACCGTTGCTAATTAGTGAATACAAGTCCTAACTTACGTTTTAGTCGACAATCCAATACATATAATTTCCCTAAAAGTCAGCTAGAAGTCAACCAATATCCACAACAAAACAAAAAATTTTAGGGGGACAAATTTTATATACATAGAAAAATAGGTGCATTTAAAACAAAACAGGATACAACTACCCAGCTAGACTCTATACTTATATGCAACATAAAACACAAAAATAAAACATAAATCTACAACCTAAACATGTTGGTTCAACTAATGATAAATAACACTTGTGGGAGAAAAAACACCACAAGAAGAACCCACAAGTGGGTAGAATACTCAACCCAAATAGAATCTGGTGCATAGTCCCCGATGCACTATCATAAAAAACCCAAAATTGTTTACATAATCTTCTTCTGTCCGAAGAAATGATTCATCGAAATAATGAGTCACCATTGATATCGACACATCTGAGATCGCCAAATGCTCGGGAGTTCCTCTATTCAATCCTTTTCCTTCTTCTTGTTGCTGGATATCTCGTTCGTACACATCTTCTCTTTGTTTCCCGGGCCTCTAGTGAGTTACAGACAGAGTTCGAAAAGGTCAAATCTTTGATGATTCCATCATCTATGATTGAGTTGCGAAAACTTCTGGATAGGTATCCTACATCTGAACCGAATTCTTTCTGGTTAAAGAGATAAGTACAATGGATATAGACATACCTACAATGCTCGAGTATTGGGACTCTGATACAAGTGGGAATCACCGGTGAAAGGTGCACTCAATGATATGGGTCCCCCAAAGGATCATCCCCCGTAACAACTGTGGTTCCAGGTTCCACCGTGTAGTACTCTTAGAAACACTTGGCTTAATGGTACCCTCAAGTACCAGTGGTGGCTCATTAAATTAAACCTTGATCAGTGGTGGTGGAGCTGTCCTAGAACCCATAGAACTTAAGGAATCCAACATATTTGGGCCTCAACATAGCCATATAGTCTATCCTAGTGCTTTCTGTAAGACTACATCAACTCCTTACAAGCTCTATAATCATACACGCCCTGCTTCTTAGCTCAGTTAACCGAATTATCAATCACTGTCCATAACTACTCTCTTGCCTATTGAATGGGAAGTTTGTATATATAATGGTGGGAGTGGGCTCCTCGACCTATGTAATATCTTAAACAAAGATTGTGCCTGTGGAATAGGGGATGGTGCAGGCGGTCTAGACATGGAGGCCATCTTTTCTTTCAACTCGACAATCTCATATATAACTAGCTACATATCTAAGGTCTGAAGCAAATCAAGAGTCTGTGTCTAGCACTTAAGTCTATCAGTATAACCATTAATTAGCTTAGACTTAGAATAATACCATGCATGTAATTGTTTCTCAATGTTACGACCCTTCTAATCCATGATAGGAGTTATACTCTACGCCATCTAATCAAGAAGCAACTCTGCTTCATGCACCCTAGTCACCAAATCCATCATCAAAGCATAGGCAACAAATCTCTTCATAGTACTATGTATCATACTCAGGTACAACTGTCTATGAAACCATGTACTCCAGTGCAACAACAAACTCAGGCATGGCATATAACTCAGGAATTTCAAACTAGGAGGTGTGAACTCAGTAGCCTCAAACTTGAGAGCTAAAGTGGTGATAGGCTTAGTGGCAGAAGTGTGCTCTATCAAAGTAGATATTGGGAACTCGGTCGTAGCTGGAACTGGTGCTATAGGTGCAAACTCATACATGTGCAACCCAAAAATCACAAGTAAAGCCGATGATGAACTACCTTGGCTACTGTAGTTGGTGGTAAACCATGCAATGCTTTAGTGCATTGAATAGGATTAGATGGATCCTTAATAAGTGAAATATTATAGGTAATATGCATCAATCTTTTCCTATACAAATCCTTACCCATCGACATTTCATCCTCAACTATAATCTCTTAAATTAAGCCCGGATAAATATAGGTATTCCCCTTGTTCGTAGCTCTGTCCAAAATATCCCACATAATATGTCAAGCTACATTGATATCGTAGCCCTCAATGACACAAGAAATAAACATCGCGTGCTTCCAGCTCAAAGTATTATCATTCACAGTGGATATCAACCAAGAACATATAATCAGCCACCAATATTTTGCCAAAAAACTCAGCGACCCCTTTTAATCTTGTCATGACGGGCAACCAACAGGGAAATATGATGATCTCATATTATCCGTTGGGCAATCCATGTCAACACCTACCCACGGTACCTAGGATCCTTTGCTTGTACCTAACCTGTCCCATCCGATAATCAAAATATGATGTAGCAGCTAGTGGTGCTGAATCCAAGAACCTATGAATAGTTACCTCACAGATATCGACAAGGTATCCCATACATGGACCTTGTGAACTGGGCCAGCTCTCCTGGCAACTACCTTGTCTTTTTTTGGTGACTTAGACCCAACTGCCTCATATAACCTTATTACGTAGTTCATGTACAACACATTAATAATCATCCAAAAATAATATCCTAGTAGGTTGGAAACCAAGTGCTAGCCCAACTTATCGAATCTCCTCAGTTGCTCAGACATATATCCAAAATTATTGATACGGACATGTACCTCAATATTAATCGGCTTCCTCTACTTCTTGCCTAGATTCTCCAAACCTCTATTGAATATATCCTCACCCCAAGGTAACCACCTTTTCTAAATTTTCTGATCCTTTCGTTCCTCTAAACAAGGTTGGCCAGAACCCATGTGAATAGATAAAGTATCAGGCTCAGACATTACATCAGTCCTGACTTTGAACTATCTACAGAGCTTTCCTTTGATCCCTTCTCAACTTCAGCATCATCAACTCTATCCTCTTCATACTAGGCCAGAATATTAACATCATTATCTCCTCTGGCTTTCTCAAGCTTAGCCAAAGAGTCGAGCTCTTCAAGTAAACATCATGTGGACCCCTTAATAATAGGTCCTTTGGACCTAGTCTATTGCACTGGGTATGGATTTGGTCTCACATTGTTCTCCTCACTAACCCACTAGACTATAGGTTATTAGCTTCATGCTCCGACTCAGAGATGGTTGTGGTGGATTTATCCTTGGCATGATTTATTATAACATTGTCCATTATAACTGTCTAAATAACCCACTATTAACAGAGGTTAGTGTCTAAAACTAAAAACGAACCCAAAAACTTTAATTTTCTTATATGTTATAGTTTCTTGGGGCCTACTAAGTTCTGTGTCAAGGTTGTATGGACCGTCCAGGGAGTTGTACTCCCTTCCTTTATTTCTATTTCAAATACCACCAAGTATTGGGTTATGGACCCTAGAACTGTCTATCCTGCAAGGGTACGGATCATGATGAGGCTTGTACAACCAGGGAGGCAAATAATATGTTTAAAAGTCATGCCACAGGGGATATGGTACAATCTGTACCGTGCTGGTATGATCCATTCCACCTCTCTTCCTTCCATACTTTGGCATATTTTTACATGGTTTGACTTTAATCTTTGATTTTGGGATGTAATGCATTGAATTTTCTTCATATTGAGTTTACACATGTATGGATGGATTCGCAACATGTACATCTCAATGTGCGATAATTTGTCCTTAGCCACTCATGGAGGGTTCTTAGTTACATGGATGGGTTTTCGGAGCCACTGAGGGTCATCTTTTGCCTCAAGGATAGAAAAGAGTACTTTTCGTGCCACTGGACATAGCTAGGGATTATCCGCAACAGTAGAATCTATGATTCCTGGTTGTTTTAGTTTTTTTTTTTTGTGCTCTAGTGGTTGCTTTGATTACCCTACCTGTCCACCCACCTGAGTATTAGTTATTCTTATTTGTCAAGTTTGATTATGTTCCTATTCATTTCAAAGGTTGTATCAGTTTTAGTCAAGTTTTTAGGTTAGTGAAGTCTTGAGATTAATATGTTTTCGTTGGGATTTGGTGGAGAATGTGTTGGTGTGTTAGCCTTGCAAGTGGGTTTTTTTTTAGTATTAAAAGTGTGGTTCCTGAGTCGGACAGGGCTTGGTATAAAGGTTCTGTAATAGCTAATATTTGGGATTCGGTTGGTGCAAGTTGTAAGGTGTATCAGCCTTATGGGTTCCTTGATGGAAGTTGATAGTTTGTACCAAAACAGGGTGTGTCGAGTGTGATTATGCTAGTATGGTTGTGTAATGTTGCAATAGCATGGTGTTTGAAGTTGATTCTAGTGTTTGTAGGCAACTGAGGTTTCCTTGTGCCTTCTTGGATTGTATATTTGGTGTTGGTGCTTTGTCTCTAGAAATTATTGGGTAGGGAGTTCTTCTACTTAGTATTTCAAGTGTTCATCCTTGGTAGGTTTGGGTTTGTGTTACACGATGGTGGTCAGCAGTTGTGTAAGTCTTGTTGATACAGATTGCTACCAGTTCAAATATATTGATGCTAGAGGTTGGTTATACTTTTATTCAATAGATGTATATATATTGGATTTTTATCATCATACAGACCGATATTAATTAATTTAGTTGGATTGTCCATCGGTAAAGAGAATAGTTTCTATTTATGGTATTTTTGACCAACAGTGTGTGAGATGATTAGTTGGGTTCCCGTGGGAGTTGGTTTCCATTGGTTAAGAATGATCGCATCTTCCATGAGTTGAGTTTCATCGTGGTTGCTTGAAAAAAAGTTGGTTTGATGATTCTTTGAATTAAGTAAGATTGTGTTCCAGAATATTCATATGACATCTCAAGAGTGGGTTCGCGCATTGTGCTAGAATTTGGGTTGTGTTTGATAGTTGAGTGGCAGAGGCTTAGGGTTGATTGCTAGACTTGGCTGCAAGTGTGTTTTAATGTAAACTATAAGGTAAGAAGTGTTTGAGCTTCATCTGGTTGTGGTGGGGATAATCCTAGGATAAACAATTGTGGAGTTATTATTCAGCTAGTCGGTAGGATGGAGTTGCAATTATTTGGAAGGTTTATAGATTTAGTTTCTGAGATTCGGTGTGGCGGGGGGTGTATTATTGAGAATCATGCGAGATCTCTGACTTGAGATTTATCCTTGATGTGTGTGTAATTAAGGTAGAGTCGTAGTTGGATGGATGGTGATAGGGCGATGAGACTTGGTACAGGAGTTGCAGATGGTGGGAGTTGTTGCATATCTTTTAGCAAGTGCTTGAGAGTTTGAAATTTTATTGCTTTGAAGGTGATCGTGTTGGTTTTTCTAGATATTTCTGCTCCCATCAGGGTATCTTTCCTATAGTTTGAGTACATCGCTGGTGTTTCTTACAAGAGTTGGTTCAGTGGTGCGTGGGTTTTAATTTTTATGGTATCAGTTCAGGGTACCTGCCTCATTCAATGATTGAAAGGCTAGTATCAGGTTCTAGTAGACCTTGTAGTATCATAGAGAGTTGGAGTATCACTTTGTATGACAGCATAGTGAATGCTACTTGAGTGTTCAGGATTTGCAGTTTAAGTTAGGCTGTGAGGGCATTGTAGATCTTTGATAGCATCTCTTAGAGGTGGTGTGACTAGGCTAGTTATTGGGGTTGATGAGAAGTTGGAAGGATAGTTTGTATTTGGAAACTTATAGATTAATTTTGTTCTCCAGTCTTCATGTGGTAGTTATCTCAGCTTCATCTCCCGTAGAGTGGCAGTGCATTGTTGGTAACTTTTGGGGTGTTCAGCAGATTAGTGGTTGATTTCGACTTTTGTGGTTAGTTTTAAGATAGCTTTTGATCCTTTCAGGGAACCTGGCTGAGAGAATTAGTATGTGATGTTTAGTGGGGTTGTGGTTATCTTGTGTGTGTAGTTTTCGGTTAGTGGGGTTGTTGTAGATACCTATGCGGGAGTTTTATACCCTTGGTTGGAATCTCTTTTCACCCATCTCCGCTCTATTATGACTTTCGAGGAAGAAATTCTTTTTAGTAGTGGATGTTGTAATGACCCTCATGGTTATTTATGAGAATTACGCGACATTTTGTGTTCTAGAGATTTCTAGTAGCTGTTGGGACCATTATTTCGGCTTATCTAGTGACTCAGTGAAGATTTACCTCACTTTGCCTATTTCATAGCTTAAAAAACTAAGTACTCATTGACTTTAGTCAACTTCCCTTCAAGACAAGCTCAGAATTAAATTTCACAGTTTTGTTAGCTATGGAATGCCTAATAAAATCTAGATGGATGTTAAGATCATGCTTCAGGGTTTTCATTTTGACTTTATGCTAATTTGTGGTTTTTCATTTCAATTAAGGCCTAAATTGGAGTTTAGGTGGTCTTTTGGTGTTCAGAGTGTCAGAATGGAAATCTGACGCTTCCAATAGCTCCAAAATGGTGATTTTAGGCTAGTGAAAATGTTGATTAGCTTACTGGAGTTGTAGTGGTGTTTTTGAGGTGTTAGATGCATTTTTGAGTATTTTAAACCTAATGGTTGACTTGGTCAATATTTTTCCAAAACGATCCTATATCCCAATTTTGACTACACTGTTGAGTTTGAAATGTCATTTTGGGTGTGCATGTACACAAATGCATTTTTAATGGTGTTTAAAGTCTTTTTCCCCTTAGAAAGTTTTCCTTTCAAACCTGCATCTGGTGCAGGACAAGTTGTTCATCGCGATCATTACCTTTCTCTACAAGATCCCTAAGCTCAGTATCCCATGTTTATCCCCATTGCGATATTGCCTTCCAAGATCGTGATGCCTTCATATATTTCCCTTCCAGGAGATTGCGTACATACACTCCGCGATCGCGATGGTCTCCTTCCCCTCCCCTCTTCATGATCGCGATTCCACTACACGCGATTGCGATGTTTATTTTTTCTTACCTTACGCGATCGTGATGTACTTTCCACACAATCATGATGACCAAATCAAGTTACTCTACGCGATCGCGATGAGTAATTACCTAGCATTATAAATATTTTTTGTACGATTTTTTTTATTCCATAGATAAAACCTTCGTGTTTTCTCTTTTTTTTTGGGAAAATTTCATCCAGAAAGTTCAGTAAATATTGGGGGGAAAGTCCCAAGGTTTTCCCTTCAATTTCCCCACTATTGGTAAGTCTCTCCTCCAATTTAATTCTTGAAAATTGATGATTTCCTCCATAACAAGCCATTTGATTTAAATAAGTTTCGTGCTTCTCACCACTTCTTAAGGCCAAGGACGGGGTCGAACTTCAACCTGCTCATCAATCGATTTTGGGTCAAATAAGAAGAACTAGAAGATTCCACCAATGGCCCCAATTCAGAAAACTTGAATTTTTGGATTAATTCAGATATTATTGGATAAATTATTGTCCATTGAGTTTATTTCACCCCGTGTTTAGATACTTTATCGAATTTCCTCGTTTAATTTCGTAAAGCTTGAATCTTTGACCCTTTATAATCAAATCAACACCTGGCTGCTTTAAGGCCCTTCTTGCATTCAAATTATGCTCATTTTTCGAGCACGGGTTCTGTGATGCTAGGAACCCAGTGACGAAGTTTATTTTCTATTTCGGTGAGCAGGGCCTGTAGGCCCAATTTAGGCCTGCTTTTAATCCATGTCCGGAACTTAGTATAAATTATATTGTTAGAATCGTATTTGATCCCTGGATTCTTATTCTATGAATTTCAGAGCCATTGGAGACCATTTGTTATCAGCCGGGTTGATATTGGAGATTTGCAGTACTTTGATCGTCGACTACAAGTAGGCTCTATGGGGCTATCTCTGGGTATATAACTTTAATAATTGTACTAAATAGCATCCATGGACTGGGTTTCTACGGTGTTATCGTGTACTTGGACCGCTTCTTTGTTCCATCCTCAATTTGTTCCCTATATTGTCGTTCGGTGTAACATGGCGCCCATGACTTAGTATTAGCCTCGTAATACTTTTAGGGTGACTCTGGAAGTAGTAAAACTCTAATGTGTGGGTTGGTTTTGGGTTTTTCCCTATGGTTTTGGTTGGTGTATTGTGCTTCTAGTTGTAGCTTAGTTGCGCCTGTACAGGGCAAAGGTTGGATATGTATATTATGTGTTGTTGCATTCGTTCTCCGATAGCGTAAGCCATAGGCTCCGGTTGAGAGTGCATTAGGAATGGGACCATATCACCACTTGATTTTGATGTCGTAGAGGCTAGATATTGATAATAAGTATGATAATGGATAATGACATAATAAATGATAACTTGAAATATTTTGATAATAATATAAGTTAAAGGATCTTTTAACGTTTTAGACTCGGCAGTGTCTGAGCATCCATTATTACTATTTTCACTCGTTTTATTCCAGACTTCATACCCTGGCATTAGGAAATATCATTTGACTAATTAAAGCTGGGACTTGAGTCCAACTATGTTTGGTAATGAGTACAGTTGTTGGCACTTGAGTCCATCGTCATACGACAGTGAGTACAACTTTTCGACGCTTATCACACCTATTGATTTAGAGTATTTTATGATACTTGTCCCTTGAGAACGTTGGTGATACCACTATATTAAGGCATTGTACGCCATGAGTTCCCGAGATTATGGCTTGATAATACTATTGTTATGAGGCATTGGATGCCAGACTGTGGACCCTTGAGGCTCTATGACTTGGAATGTGAGATTATGATGACATTAGAGATTGTACATGGTGGGCGTACCTCCATGGACCTTGCCTCTAGGCAACGGCAATCGGAGGAAGGGTATAAGATGGAGTAGAGATATACGGGACCTTGCCTCTAGGCACCAGAGAAGGAATGTACACCATACTTGTTACTTCATGGTGTGTATTTACTTTTCTGCACTTTTTTTCTTTGTGTACTCTTGGTAGTATGTGGATGCCTATGGATGCATGTTATTTGTGCATTAGTTTACTTACTATATTTCTGCTATCACTTCTTAGCTACCATCAGTGCTTACTTATGACCTTCTTGTTATGTGGGACAATTGTGCTAGATATCATTTGTTTATTCATCCTATCCTTACCTTGAGGTTACTGGTATCCTATCCATGTTCCCTCCGAATCTACTTATCTATACCTTTGATACGTTTATATATATCATTGCAAGGATTTCAGGTACGTTCTCTTCTTTTTCCTGAGATCCTATCCTGATGTTTTTGCTAGCGAAGACATGTTTACTTGATTCTCATCTGAGTAGCTAGATTCCATGTTGTACTATATTTTTCTCTGACCTTACTTTCATATTCTGTTATTTATTGCTTTTATGATTGTTATGTGCCTAGTTGGCCCTCGAAGCCTACTAAGTACGGGTTGTTTCGGTGACTTGTACTTATATTACATTTATTCCCATGGTGAAGATCTGAGTACTAGTGCCCGACGTTTTTTACAGATTGTCAGTAGTGCTTACTTATTGTTGGTTTGAGAGATATAGGGTGAGCTTGACATCCAATTGTCCCTACTCTTTCTTTGGATTAGACTTGTCTCTATTGTATTTTCAGAGAAATACTCATAGCAGATTTCTTATACTGTGTATTTAGAGGCTCTGTTTTATTTACGTTGTCATCGAGTTTTAGAAGTATATTGATTTTGTTATTATATTTTGTTATTTTTGTCATATCCTGTTCCTTTTTATCTTGTTATTGTACTTTTACATTCCTCTATTTTTTATGGTAGCCCTCCAATTCGTCTTTAGGTTATAGGGTTGGTTCTCCTACTAGTGGGATAGTTTGTGCCATCTTGAACCGAGAAATTAGGTCATGACAAATTGGTATCAAAGCGCTAGGTTCTTCTGGTATCAGTATACAGAGTCAATGTCTAATAGAGCCCTAAGGATAGGCGCGGAGTCATCTGTGGATTATCTTAAGGAGGCTATGGTGACATTTAGGAAATGACTTCTCCTCCTGACTCCAACTCGTTCACTTTTTCCCTTGATGTTTCCACAAAACTTATTTGTTCCCATTCGTTCTTCCACAGATTTTACTTTCAAGGTCTTCAGCAAGCAAAGACGAGTCTTCCATACCAGTAGCTAGGGCTCCTGTAAGGGGCCGAGATACGGAACAAGTCAGAAAAGGGATCAATGGTTACTTCTGATGTTAATGCTACAGTATGGTACCAAGAGACTCATTTCAACCGTGCTAGAGCCACCACACCCGTTGGAGCTTTGAATGTGGGTAGAGAGTTAGGCCAGGCCACAAACCAGCAGCCGGAAGGCATTTAGTTTTAGCGCCCAGTGGATCTACGGTCAGTTTCGGCACCAATGGGATTTTTTTTCACATTGTTTTTGCAGAGCCTGTTGCTTGAGATTTCAAGTTTAGCTAGGGAAGGAGTATCTGTAGAAGTATCTTCCGGTATGGGTAATGGTTCGCTAGGGTAGAGGGAGTTTAGGCGTCTGC
>JBDJHY010131524.1:0-13542 GCA_039654485.1 Withania somnifera
ATATTTACTTTATTTTTCTGGGCTATGGGGCCTACGAGCATATTTTGGGGAATATTTTTCGATGAGGGTTTCTAATTACAATATGGATCTCATTCTGTATGTTTTAATCCCTATATTGTAATTTTATAGTTTCGGGTGACTTTGTCTATGTTTAAAGCTTCGACCCTACGGTGTACATATTTCAACAACTTCTGTCGGTACCCTCGTAGGCTAGGTTTATTTATGTTCATTGTAGGAAGGGCTATTTTTCATTCTTGTGATATGGCTAGAAGTGTGGATTGGGTGTTAGGTTGATTGTTTTATTTTAGGTGACTTTATTATCTCTATTCGATTCCATGGGCCTATATAAGGGCATACAGGGTGAAGGGTTGTATTCTCGAGTCCTAGCCTCACCACGTGGGGGCCACTAACCTTTGGAACTATTTGAGTTATTGCATGACTAGTGTGGTGAGATGAGCTCTTAGTTGGTGGCCTTTGGTCGATCTTTCAGTTACTTAGAGGGTTACTTTTGTTTCTATTATTATTAGCATTGTAGTTGCTATATTGAGATATGACATTTGTATATTATTGTTTTGGCTAAGTTTGACACATATGGGGCAAAGACACTATATTTTATTAGAGACGTGGTCTTCTGGGGCATAGACCTTGAGTTTGGCACTGATGGGGCATGGACCTTACATTTGATTAGAGGTAAGGTCCTCTGGGCATAGACCTTGAGTTTGGCACTGATGGGGCATAGACCCTACATTTGATTAGAGGCATGGTCCTCCTGGAGAAGACCCAAAGTTTAGCACTTATGGGGCACAGACCCTACATTTGATTAGAGGCATGGTCTTCCAAGGCAAAGATAAGGAGTTTGGAACTGATGTGGCATAGACCGCACATTTGATTAGAGGCATAGTCCTTCGAGGAGTAGACCCTGAGTTTGGCACTGATGGGGCACAAACCATACATTGTATTTGAGGTGTCGTCCTCCGGGGCATAGACCCTGAGTTTGGAACTGATGGGGCACAGATCCTACAATTTATTAGAAGCGTGGCCCTCTAGGCGCGGACCTTGAGTTTGGCACAGTTTTGACTTAGATCGTATTCTCGAGTGTAAGGCTAGGTCCTCTGAGTTGTAGAAGCCTTGAAATTGGCACTTATTGAGAGGATGGTGTTGGTACTACATGATACTTCTCTATTTTACTTTCCTGCACCCCCGTGTATTACCTTTATATTTTTTTGTGATCACGAGGCTTAAGGGGGGAGTCACGGTGGGTTTTGATGTGATGTTTGTAATTACCAGTAGTATGGGACTCCAGGTAGGTTTTGTGTGTTTATTTTATGTTCCTTACTTAGCTGTATTCTATCGTTTGATCCTTTATTCATAGTGCATATACATATATCATTATGGTTAGTTGGGTCATTGCTTAGCTGGAGCATATGTACGTTGCCTTACATCAATTTTGGGTTTTTAGGTACTAGTTACTCCGGATAGCGTTCACCATGATTTAGTTACTTGTCAATCTGTACTCACACTCTGAGTATCTTATCTTCCACATATCTATTACTTTTACCTCATTCCTACAATTGGTTACATGTTTTCTTTCTTGCCATTATTACTTGCACTTTATTTTAGCCCAGTTAGCCTATGATTCCTAATGGGTACCTTTTTTATACTCATGCTATACTTTTGTACCATTGTGGTGCAGATGTCGTCAGGGGTTATCTGAGTGCCATGATCGTGCGGAGTAGATACAGCTGGTTTCGGAGATTAAGGAGAGCTTTGTCGTTTGACCCGGCCATGGTTTCCTTGATTTCAATACTTTTTATTCTATCTATAGCAGGCCCTGTATTGTAGTACTTTTGTATGGATTGCTTGTATTTCTATATTTTGGATACTCTGTATAGTAGCTCCATATGCCATTGACACCATGTTTTAGGATATAAGTTGTTTATGTATTTCTTATGCTTCAGTTCTTTTATGTTTCTACTTATTCTTTTCCACTTTGATGGATGATTCGAGTGTTTATTTCCCATTGAGCATAGCTCTGGGCTGTAGGGTCAGGCTTGTATACTGGAGGGTCATAGATGCCATCATGACCTGAATTTTGGGTCGTAACATATGGGTTTTTTTTTCCTTTGTTAATTTTTCATTAATTATTGAACAAAGTTCTCCGTTTGATCTCAATCATTATTGGATGATATGAGGGATATTCCATAGCTCAACTGAGATTAAATTTTAATAACCAGTTCCTTGAGCCCTTCATCCTAACAAATTTTATTTACTTTCCTAACAATGGATAAAAATCTCCTTGGTTTCTGAATTGCATCCCTGCATCCTGAGATAGAAGCACAATGGGCCCTTTATAATATTGGTTGTCAAACAGACCAATCATATAGAAATATGGGTCTTATAATACTTGTACGAACGAGTATAATAATAACTTGATAGTTTATATTCTGGAGTCTCCCATAGATTTTGAGCTTTGGAATAACACCATGTTATCTTCCTAACCTCCATATAGGTTATGGGTTATTCATCCTTTGACTGAGTCTTATTAGAATATAGTTATTATAAATTTCCATTAGTCGATTTGGTTTTTTGTAATTGCCTTTGGATCCATTTTTATGATTCTGCAGTTTCTCTGCAATTAGTGCATTCTTGTAACTAGCCTATGTCATCTATGACTTTCTTGGATCGGTAGATTGGTTCCCTTGCAATTATATGGTTTAAATTCCTTTAAACATTGTTACTTTGGGACTTATTTAGCTTATATGATACCGATTCTCCTTTTTGTCAATTCTACTAATACCAAAATATTGACTACATAAATATTCTATATATGGATCATTGAAAATGGACTCCATTTTTTATTTTGAGCTTCAACTATTCAACTTAAGGCTGGTTAGGGTGCTAAAGCATCGCGATCGCAAGGCCTTGACTGCGATTACATAGCCCAGGCCCTTTGTGTTTCGCGATCGCATGGTGGTGGACTGTGATTACATGGTTGTGAGCCTTAATTGCATAGGCTAAGGTGGCTAGAGGTCCTAATCATGTGGCAGTGGGAAGCGATCACATAGGAATCCTGGCAAGCCTATATATAGTTCTGTCTTACATTTTTGGATGAGTTTTTAAGGATTACTTCAATTTTGTTATTGTAATATGGCTTTCTACATTACATAAACCTTCAGTTTTGTATCTTAGATTCCCACAGTTAGTTTGATCCCTGTTTTTAACCATACGATGTATTAGATATGCTCTACATATTGGAATAAATATTTCCTTTTTCCAAGCGATTAGGAGTTCCAGTCCTGTTCTTAGTCGAATTTCGACCCTTCTTTATCTATTGCAATACAGGCCATATTTTACTCCTTATGACTCATGGATTACATTTTTTCTAGAATCGTGTGGTGCTGATCTCTTTTGTGGTTCTTTTCTTCTCTCAATGCAATATTTGAGGTTTTTACCGACATCAGCTAGTCTATGATATACTTTCTTTAGACTGAGTATTAATATAGTATATGTATGGTATAAATCCCGTTCGGGGATGGAATTAGTAACCGGGTCCCTAATATGCTTATTCTTATGGACTATTTAGCTAGCTTGTAGCTTGATTACTTAGCCTCAGGCCTTATTGCCCTACCTGCGTGTTCAATGCTGATTCCGGAACATAGTATGGTTAGGGGAGGAGTATAAATGTTATTGTGTATTGTTTGTACGCTGACTCTAGAACTTGGACTGGTAGGAAGGGGATAATATTAGTGATTAGAGCTTAGTATCTATGCCCGATTAAGGCTGGTGACTTTAAATATGATCTAGGTATGTTGATTTTTCTATGTTCGACCTGAAGTATTGCATATGGTTGGGACGTGTCTAGTCACTATGCTATAAAAAGATGTATATGGCTATTATTAATAGTTGACAGTCTTGTGTGATGATATTGTACCCAGCCGAGTATGACTTTGCTGGATAGTCAGCATCCCTCAATGATGATATTGTACCCTAGCTCGGTATGAGCTTAGGAGTGGATTGTATTGTCTTGATCTATGATAGCTTCGCGTTTCCCATGTATGCGTATGTACTATCCCTAATGGGCGCCCTCTAGGTAGTTGTAGCATCTTTGGTGCGACTCATGGCTCAGGAATATAGGTGGTCTAAGAGGAGAAGTACCCTGTGACTAGGGCTTAACAACCATTCTATGAATTCCAATTAATAGTCTCAGACCCGTTTGTCCTATTATTTGATTTGCTGTTGCGATCAAGCATTAATAATTTAAAAGGTAACTGGATTTTGATAGAGTAATAACTAGAAATTGATTTGTTATACATTATATGTATCCACGAATGCAGTGGCAGTATGGAGCTATTTTCTCGTACCTCTTGATCTTTTTTCTTACTGGAACTTTTATTTTTGTGTATTGCCTACATGGAAGCAGTTGTATTTCATTGCAGTTCGGATTCTCCTATTTGGATAGACTTGAGTTTCACTGAGATATGATATACAGGTTGAGCCCGAGTATTGGCACTTTTTCCCTTATGACTATACCATTGGAAGGTTTGAGTCCCTACCTATTACAAGGTTTGCTTGTGAGTTTGAGTCCTTATCTATTACAAGGTTTTCATGCAGTTTTGATTCCCTACTAATTACAAGGTTTGCATGTAGGTTCGATTCCTTCCACGGGCCCTGTTGACTTGGGTCTCTATGCTTAGAGTATGATGTGCAGCCGAGGGGAGCGGTTTACGGGGGAGTAGTGGTATACAGTTTGATTCCTCTTAGGTAATACCTCATGTGCCTTATTTCCAGAGGAGGAGTGTAGGGGATTACTATTGATCTCCACTGTGAGATTATCACCATGGAAGGAGTGTACGAGAACTTTTGATCTCCGTTACGAGATTATGAACTGGGGAGTGTGCGTACGAGCAATATTTACTTTTCCAACACCGCTTTGCATTGCATCCTTACATGTTGATTTGAACTTTTTGTGAATTATAGGGGGATCACCTGTTGGGTTACTTGTTTTCCTTATTTTATCTACTGATAGTGTGGGATGCTGGTTGGGTTTGTTTGCTACTAAACTCTGTTTGTTCTCCTATATCTCTGGTAGGTACCATTTGTACACTTGCTGTATTTGATGTTAGCTTAGCAGGTTGATGGTTTTGTATTCTTTCATTGGTCCTTCCATGTAATAGTTATGTTTGACCTTTGTGTGCGTGTCACATTTGGTCTTGATTTGCTCATCGCCTAGGTTTTGTGGGTATATCTTGGAAGTGACTTTCCTTCATACTTTTTAGCTGATACTGCACACATTGGTAGTTGATCCCTTTATCACACTTATTAGCTATTACTGCAGTTACCCCTTTTCTTCTCTACATTATGTGTTACTGCCCTATCTTCTATTGATTGCTCTTTACCTTTTTAGGCCTGCTTTTCCCGATCGGCCTACGATTTCTACTGGGTACCCATAGTTTTTAGTACTAATGCTATACTTCATCATCTTTTTGTGAGGCATGTTTTAGTATGAGTCATTAGGACGGACATAATTGTGCGAGCTAGTTTGGTGCTATTTCAAGAGATACAACGAGTAGTCGATGTTCATGTTGGCCGGTCCTCCTTCTGTATCTACAATTATTCTACTTGGATTTTGGATATCTATTCTATAGTTTTTCCCTATTTTGGGTTTTAGTTTTACTTTTCTATAAATAGATGCTCTACAGCCACGATACAAGGTTCTGATGAGTTAAGTTCAGAGTGTATTTTTGTATTGTTTTTCTGTCTTCTCTTCTTCTCACTCCTTTTTTATTTTTGTTCGTGGTACTAGTCCTTTTCTTCACTCTCTAGGCCAGGGGAAGGCTGTTCAATATGTACGATATTGATGCCATCACAACTCTATTTTCGTGTTGTGATAGAGTGGTATCAGAGCTTTAGGTTCACCATTGTGTATGGTTGTTGGAGAAAGCGTTTGGTAGAGTTTCGTAAGTCGGTACATAGATGTATATATCCTATATTTAGGAGGATACATGAAATTATTTAAGAAAGACTCAAACTTCTTTATTCCTTACATGCATTGTACGTTCGTTCGGTTTCCTATTACTTTATTCGACTCTACTCTTTCTATATGGTTATAAAGTGGTCCCCAGTGGGAAACAGTGAGATTCTCATGTGCATTTTGGTGAGTCTTATAATAAGAATCAAGTGCCAGAATTTGTTCAAAAGTACAAGTGGGTTTATTAGAAGAGTATGATGAGTTATTGGTCTTTAGTGGGGGTCTTTGACTGTTTGGGATTATGCAACATTATTTGATGGGACGACTTCAAATATCCTACACTACAGGCTACGAGATATGGAGGGATGTAGTATTTATTCATATAATTAGTTTGTCCACTCTGTATGATGACAAAGAACTTGGTAGTAGCAGGAAATATCCTTTGACAAATCTTTAGACAGTTGGTGGCCCTTGATGAGGCTTGTCGTGAGACCTATAGGGATAGTGGTCAGGAAGTCTATGGTATGATTTGGGATAGTTGTTATTCATCTCGAGATTTGAGGGATGAACACCTTGGGGGTTCCTTTATATGTAGAAGGTTCAGACATGAGGCTACGTATTTCCCCCTTCTCGGAGTTCCTTTGTCACAGCAAACTAGGAAGCGTAGCCAGAGGTTCAGTTCTGCTCGTTTAGCTTTTTCTTTGAGTTTTCTTATGGATTATAGAAATACCTAATTTATGAGTTAGACTATTATAATAGATACTTCAGCAGTGGTTTCATCCAGTGAGTCCGTGCATCTTGTTTAGATCTTTTTGCAATAAGCCAAAAGAGATCCGCATACTCAGAATAGTTTGCCTGTAAGAGGCGCATCTTCAGGTTTGTAGAGACGTAGTGTCCAGAGTATTTTAGTTTGTGGTCCTAATAAGAAAGGAATATATTGTTATAAGTGTAGTGATATAGTCCATTGGTCTAGAGGAGGCCCGCAACACTGGGCCATATAGTCGAGAACAATTGCAGCCTCACCTCACTAGTCAGTTAGGGAGGATGTCAGTATTAGTAGTTCTTTTGTTATTTTATAAGGCTTGAATTTTGGGCCAGGGAGTTCCCTGGGTGTGGATTCCTTAGTTAGGATGGTCAGAAGAGTCTTCCTGCGGTACTCCACCTTTTAATTTGTGGCCTTGGGAAGGGTGTCTCGGGTGAGCTATCTTCTAGCTTTAGTTATGATACAGTTTTATGTTACTCCCTTCATAGTTGGCTTATGTATACTTGGGTATGAGTCTGAATTATTTATTGCTTTCTTTATTTGTGTTTATCTTGAGTGACCTTAACCTTGTTGATGTTGTATCACAGACTGCATTTAATCCCTGTTATGTTATGGCCCTCTATTATGTGGCTCTTCGGTGGCACCTGGATTGTGATTTTTTCTGGTGACCAAAGTCTTGTCTGTCAGAATAGAGAGGTGCTTGGGATTCCTTCTCACGCTGTGGTGTTGTGGTTCATGGCAGAGTGTCCTTGTTTATACAGGCCTTACTATATCATAGTTGAGATTTAAGCACCCCTACCATGACCTACCCCGAGTGGTGTATATTATTTGTGTGGTCCTTATATTTCTCATAGTGAGAAAGGAACTTTTTAGTGGGGGATATTAGTAAGGTATTTGAGTTATTTGGAAAGTTTAGCCTGTAGAAGCGATGAGATAGTTGAGTTGGTCTTTTTGTTGATAAGTGTCCTTAGTTGGTGTGCCGAGGTATGGACATGTTACCCTATTTTCCCTAGATACATGAGTGTTATTATGATTATATATTAGCGGTGGCCGGTGTACCTCGGAAGGCTGATGTGCGTCCATAGACCCTTGCTAATTGAGATCTGTCTTACATTCAGGTCAGGTGGTTATTCCCTTGATGGTGCTAATTAGCATAGTGCATTCACAGTTCATTCTTTTAGGCATATATTATGTTAACTTATGGTGATCATTCCTGATAGTGAGCTATTTGGTAGTTCTAGGTTGTGACCCACACTATGCTTGACTTCCATCGGTTGGTTCTAGAGAACCAAATTAAGTAGTTTTTTTAGTAAATTACATACTATTTCTACTCGTTTCCTTTGTATTTGGATTGATATCTGGAGAGTTATCATTATCCTTCACCGATGTGAAGCTTAAATGGGGTTGGCTATTATCTCTTGGTTTCCCTAAGTTGGGGTTGCTAATAGTTGATCTTCATACCTGCAGGGATGTAACAAATTGGGGAGGCGACAGTGCTCCTTTAGTGGTTGATCGAGGTTGTGGTATCCCATATGATTTAGTATACTTATTTATGTGATTCATTTCTAGTCTTACTCAGTAGATGGAATCATGCATGTTTAATCATCGTAAGTGGATATTAGATTGATTTCTACTCTGATTTCTTGTGTTTGGTTTATACCGGGCTGGTATCCATCTTTGTGATTATGCTCTTTGTATTAAAGTCAGGAGGCTTTTAGGTTTTGAGTTAGAGGCACTTAAATTTAGAATGTTATGGGTAGTTGGATTTATCCATGTTTCTTTTTTATAAGGATCAGTGTTTTTGGTTATTTAGCTTTTGGATAACCCAATGGCTTGTCCTGTTACATCGTAGGAAATGAGACGATGATAACTCAACTTATAATCGTGATTTGAGGTTACTATTAGTGTGTGGGTAGTATGACATAGTATCTTCAGATGATTATTTTCTTATGTTTTATATGCCTTTTTGGGTCTATTCCCGATTGATTTTTTGTTGACAGGATGATTTTGATGATTAGGGTTCATATAGTTAATTTTTTTTATTACAACCCAAGATTAGGGTTGGCTTTGCAGGTAAGGTATTGTGATACCTGATGTTGTTAGTCAACTGATATCAATTACCTTTTTGTGATGTTGTTAGTGGATTATAATTTAGGATCTCGTAGCATTGGGATCTTTTTTATAAAGTTTTAGTAGTTTCTGATGGTAGTTTGTTGATAGGCATTAGTCCCAATAGCTCCAGGGTTGATGATTTGATTCAGACCATTCCTTATGAGGCCCATTGTACTAGATACTCCATACCCCTGGGCATAGTAGAGATGTATAGAGGGTTTTCCTACCTGTATGTTCGAGGGGACTTTTTTATTGTGAGGTAGCAGTTTCTATCTCTATAGACAACAACAATTGATTCACTTATTGGTTTACTAAGGACAGTATAGTACTAATTTTCCATCCACAGACTGGCAAATGCGTGAGCTAAGTATTTGGGCAACTCAGGATATATTGCAAGCTTGTGTCCTCGATCATGGTATAAATAAGGTTAAAATTTGGCCTTGCTACGACTTCATATGAAAAATTTTCTATTATAGTATAGAGATTATTCCATTCGAGGTTTTGTTTTGATGCTTAAACTACCAGTAGGTAAGGTTCGAGCACCATAGTCCAGGTGATGTGTTGCAGCGACTCCCTTTCCTAAGTGGGAGTAGTTGTGTATTATCATTTATTTTTCAGTACACCCTCATACTTCCAGGGATAATGGTTGTACAAGGATTATCGTTGATATATTGACAAAACTGGCTCACTCACTACCAATTTCATCTTCTTAGGGTACAATCACTTGATGTCTTTTATATTAGGGAGATTCTTCGTCTACATGGGTGACCAGCTTTTATTATATCAAAAACGGATACGGGGTTTCCTTCATAATTTTTAAGGATTGTGTCGGGTAAGATGGGTGCCCAGGTAACTTTGATTACAACTTTTCACGCACGTACAAATGGGTAGTCTGATCGAACAATCTTGATACTCTTGGATTGTTACAAGATTGTATTTTGATCGTGGTAGTAGTTGCGATCAACATTTAGTTTTTATAGATTTCTCATATAGTAATATCCATCATTTCATCATTCATATAGAAGCATTCGAGGCATTGTATGGTATACATTGTAGTTCATTAATTGGTGGGTATAATAGTATTGAGATTCGACCTCAGACTTCTGATTTGGTTCAAGTTACTTCATAGAGAATCGACCAACAAGAGTTAAATTATGACATCAAAGAGCAGACAGAGAGGCTACACAGATTATAGACCTTGCTTCTTAAGGTTAGTATCGTGGATTTGATTATTGCAGGGCGCAAGTGAGGCAATAGGATATCACCAAGTAGATCAGCGGGGTTGCTTACCAATTGACCCTACTTTCAAAGTTAATTGAAGTTCATCATATTTCATCCACATCTCCGTGCCTCATTATTATACTAGATTCATCCTATAAATTTTGTTATGGTCAGCTTGATTGGACAACCAGTTAGTTGTTGTCGACACCTTGAGACACTTATTTATGAAAGAATCATATGAATGTTGCATTATTGTTATTTCAGGCTTCGGGTACTCCTTTCTTCTTAAATTTTGCAGATGAAAGTTTCCTTAGTGGTGGATATTGTAATGTCACTCAGGATGATTTCTATGATTTTAGTGGGTTCTAGCCATTTAGAGCATCCTTGTAACTGCTTCAAGTCGTTTATGAATTTTTAGGACTGATAGATTGCTTCCTTGGAAGTTTTATAGTTTAAATTCCTTATAATATTGTTACTTCAGGACTTACTCATCTTATATAATCTCTAATACCCTTTCGTTTCTTTCGTTGAGTTTGGTATATTGAGTACATAAGGATTCCAAATATGGATAATCGAAATCGGACTCTGTTTACATTCCAAGCCTCAATTATTCTAATTTTGGCTAGTTGTATACCAAAGCATCATGATAATATATCCTTGTCCTCTATCGCATAGCCCAGGCCTTTTGTATATTGTGATCGCATAGAAGTGGGCCACGATGTATAGGCTAAGGTGGCTAGGGGTTGTGATGGCGTGGCGGTGAGACGCGATTGCTTAGGTCACTTGAAAGGCCTATATATAGTTCTGTCTTCTAATTTTGGACAACTTTTCATGGATTTCTTTTGTAATTCCTAATCTTAATTAAGGGTGTTAATGGTCTAAATCACATGTTTGATCCATAGGAATGCAGTCTGGTGATTCTACGTTCATGTTTACTAGTAATTCTTAATTTTACAAGTTTTCTATATTACATAAGCCTTTCGTGGTTGTATCTTCAATTTCCACTGTTAGTTTTAGCCCTATTTTGTACCATATGATGTATGAGCAGTGCTCTACTTGTTGGCGTAAATATTTTCTTTTTCTGAGCTATAGGGTTTTCATACCCATTCATAGAAAAATTTTGACTCCTCTATTTATATAGCATTATAGGTCTTGTTTTACTACTCGTTAGACGTGGATTAATTTTTTACTAGATTCTTGTGGTGTCGAGATCGTTCATGTTTCTTCTCTTTTACCAGTGTGCCTTTCAAGGTTTCCACCGACACTAGGTAGGCTACATTCTACATTATTCAAACTATGGTATTAGTGTGGTATATGTATGCTAAAGCACGAGCTCGGGGCTGAGATGACTAGTCAAGCCCCGATATTCTTATTCTTTTGGCCTATGGCATAATTAGTTGGCTTATAGCTTTATTACTTACCTAGGGGCTATATTGCTCTACACAAATGTTCCAAACCGAATCTAGAACATAGTATTATTGGGGAAGAAGTATAACGGTTAGTGCATATAGTTTATACGTTGACTCTGGAATGTGGACTTGTTGGGAGGGGATTATACTAGTGATAAGAGCTTAGTAGCTATCCCCTAATTCAGGCTGGTGGCCTTAGTGTCGATCTTGGTAGGCTGATTATTATGTGTTCTACCTGAGGTATTGCATATGATTAGGAGATGTGTGTTCACTTTGTTATAGATAGAAGGATATGGTATGCTGGATAGTTGGCTGTCTTGTGTGTTGATATTGTACCCGACTGAGTATGGCTTTTCTGGATAGTCAACATCTTTACAAGATGATTTTTTCCCTATACTGTGTGAGAATAAGAGTGGATTTTATTGGCCTGAGCAATGATAGCTCTAGGTTTCCCCTGTATGGGTGTGTATTGAGCCCCAGCGGGTTCTCTCTTTGCAGTTATGGAATGTCTAGTGGGGTTATTCATTGCTCGAGACTGTAGGTGGGCTAGGAGGAGAGGTACCTTGTGACTAGGGCTTGGCGTCCATTCTATGGATTCCAGTTAGCAGTCTCTGACCCATTTGACCTGTTGTTTTATTCTGTGTTGTAAGTATGCATTAATAGTTTAAAAGGTAACTGGATTTTCATAGAGTAATAACTAGAAATTTATTTACTATGCATGACATGTTTCCATAACTGTGTTGGCAGTGTGGAGCTGTTTTCTCGTACCACCCGATTTATTTTCTCACTAACACTCGGATTTTTAGGTATTGCCTACACAATAGCAGTTGGATTTCACTTCAGTTCTGATTTTCCTACTTGGATTGACTTGAATTCCACTGAGGTATGATATCTGGTCTCGAGTATTGGCACTTTAGACTTGATGACTATACCATTAGCGGGATCGAGTCCTTTCTCCTTAAGAGGTTTGCCTACGAGTTTGAGTCCCTATTTGTTATAAGGTTTCCATAGGGTTCGATTCCAAACTATTTAAAGAGTTTTCATGCTGGTTTGAGTCCTTCCACGGGCTCTACTTACTCAGGTCCCTATGCTTAGGCATGATGTATAGCTCGGTGGATGGCTGTACAGGGGAGTAGTTGTAATGACCCTCATAATCATTTATGATAAATACGCTACATTTTGCATTCTAGAGCATTTTAGTAGTTTCCCCAAGTCATTTATGGCTTGCTGGGATCGACAGTTAGGATCCCTGGTGACTCAATCAAGAAAAAATCTCAATTTCCCTATTTTAGAGCCTAAACCTAAGTACTCGTTAACTAAAGTCAACTTTCCTTCAAGAAAATGTCATAATTTAATTCCGATATTTCCATTAGCTCTGGAATACCAAACAAAGTCAAGATTGACCTTCAGTTTGTGTTTTGGAGGTTTTATTTGCAAGTTATGTGCAATTGTGGATTCTAGTTAAGCTTAAAGCCTAAAGAGGAGCTTAAGTGGTATTCGATGTTCGGAGTGTCGAATTCGAATTCTGATGCTTCCAGCTGCTCCGAAATGATGAATTTAGGCTAGGTGAGGTATTGGTATGATTTTCGGGGCTTGTCATTGCATTTTTGAGGTGTTGGCGGAGAAATAAGATCTTTTCTCCATTTGGTTTGAGGGGTAATTTTGAGTAAAAGACCTCGTAATTCAGTTTCATCGATTCGGTTGAGTCCAAAATGTCCTTTCCATGTTGTTTGCCTATTTGGAATGTCAAAATTGGACTCTGTTTGACCCCCGAACCTCTTGGTGCAGAACCTGGAAAATAGCAGTTGGAATCTAAAATTGGTGCAGATTCCCTTCAGTGTGATTGGAATGAACGAAGGAGTCCCCTTCTGAGCGATCGTGGTACCTTGGCGTGATTGCGATACCTGGAAGTTCCTTTAGTACGATCGCTCTAGCCTTATGCGATCACCATGAAGCGCGACTGGCAACTTAAATTCCTGCAGTCACCCTATTTCGTTTTATTTGTTCCAAAACTAAATTTCTTCGGCTCTAGGGCGATAAATACTTCTCCAAACACCATTACAAGACCA
>JBDJHY010131543.1:0-13541 GCA_039654485.1 Withania somnifera
TAAATTCCCTGCAAATTCATAACATACAAATAAAATTCACAATGTGTCGCTTTTAAGAACATCAAATCCTTTGTATTATGCATCTGTAGTTCCATAATTAAAAGACACCTCAATAACCTCAACTTAGAACCATTTCTTGTTTTCAAGCGACAAAAAGACAACACAAACACAATGTAAGCACAAAGGGTGCTAGTATAGGTTCAGCAACCAAAATTCGTTACAATCCATATTTTTCACATCACCCTTAATCACAATATGAAGAACCAGTTATGTATTACCATTTGACTCAAACTAACACCTTAGTATCTAAGGATGACATTACACTATTTAAAGATGATAGTACATACATTAAGAGACACTGATTCGACCAATTAATAAGAAAACAATGCAAAGAAGATGCCTTTTATAGCAAAGAAATCTCTCCCACATTAAATTCAAATGCTTATATGGGACTAATCCAGAGTGCTCACACTGATAAATAAAGTCAACCCCGTATGTATACATAGACCATAGGCTTGCACTTATTTTTAACACCTAGGATTTCAAACAGTTGGTTTAGGATAACCGCAGGACTTTTCAGCTTGTAATGTCGGCTCAGGCTTGGGTGTGGTATATTTGAGAAATGGTGACTAACCCACCTTTGGAACTACACCATCAATCCACCTATTTATTTTTCGTATTCATTTTCCCCTTATGTCTCATTTTGTATTAGTATAAGTGCGGTGCTTCTTCTCTTTTTCTCTTAACTTTCTTCTTCATCTTAACACCATACATATATATTTTTTTATCTAACCACCTATTTTTTTGATTTCTGAATATTCATTTTCGCTACCCTTATTCAACCCACCCTCAACTTAGGATTTTAGCCTGAGTTGAAGTATAGTGCCCTTAGAGAACTAGGAACAAAAAAGGGAAGTTTAAACTTAGAACGGTAAGACTAATAGGGTTAAACAAAGAAAAGGCTAATAAGATCAAATAGGGATCAATGAATACATTTTTCATTTGGTGGGTTCTTTTAGGATTTAATGGACTAAATAAGCAAAAAGTCCAATTATCATCTCCTAAACGACTATCCTACAACCTTTTGTACAACTAACTAGGCAAATTCTAGATTGGACACACACAGTGAACTGGGAAACATATCCTCGCACTCTTATATCACTAGTTAAAATATCTACTATCAATTAGTGAATACAAGTCCAAACTTAATCCGTAGTCGACAAGTAAATACAATGCCATAAATAGATCCTAAGGGTCAATTTACAGCAAAAAAGATATCTAGAGAAAAGAAAAATTTCAAGGGAATTTTCATATAAATGCTCAAGCATGCATATTTTTTCATTTCAACAAAATTAAGATGCAAAATACAAACCTAGACCTTATAATTATGTACAATATAAATAAACAAAATAGAAAATAAAATCTTAAGCATCCCAATTCTACTAATGATAGATAACACTTGCAGGAAAATAAAAATGACAAGAGAAACCTGCAAGTGGACAGAATGTCGCACCCCCAATAGAATCAGGTGCATAGTCCCCAATACACCATCACATAAAATACAAAAATAAAGTAAAAGGAGATATGGAAATTCTTGAGATGCTCTAACAATCGAGACTTGTATCTAAGTGGGATCTGTCGATAGGCGGCGCACTTAATGATATGGGGTCTCTTGAAGGATCGTCCTCCATAGAAGCAGTGGTGCCAAGTGGAACCAAAGTAGTACTCTTAGTATATCTAGGGTGGATGTTTCCCTCACGAATTCGTGTCATATCAACAAAGCTAGTATCAATCGGCAATGGTGGAGGTGGACTAACTCTAGAATCACTCAAAGAAGCCCCAACTCTATGGGCCTCAACTTGACCAGCAATCCTATCCTAATGTTCCTGATAAGCCTGTATTGACTCCATATACACTCTCTACTCTAGAACGCATTACCTCTTGGATAGGTCACGGATCCTCACTCTCAGGTCCCTTAGCTGTTCTTTTGCCCACTAATCAGTTAGAATGCAGATCAATTCATGGGAGTGATGCCCTTGGTCTAATTAGTATATCAAATAAGGCCCCCGGTACAGGGGCTAGTGCAGGTCTAGATGTAGATTCTATCTCCAATCTCAATGCAACAATCTCAGCTCTTACATATTGCATGTTAGGGGTCTAGAGTTGATAAAACCTAGTAGAAGTTTGAGCCTCGAGGCTATCTATATGATTATTATTTAACATATGCCATGCATCATACCTTTCCTAAAGTGTTTGCTTAATATTATGCCCCTCCTACTCCATGATGGGGATCATACTCTCATCCATATGATTGAGGCGAGCCTAAAAAACATGCAAACTCTCTACCAACTCAATAAAAAATATATAAGGCACCAATATCTCTTTATAATCCTTTGAAGCATACTCGTGTACTGATGAATCAAGTACAACTGTCTCAAGAAAAGTAGACTCGGGAACAGAAGGATTAGGAGGTACAAACTCTGGTTAGCAGAAGACTCAAGTGCCTTGAACTCGAGGGTTTCTATGGTAGCTGGATCAGGAGCATCAGTATACTCTTTAGAAGGCATGGCTTCACCCTCAGGTATCACAGGTGTTGTAGGTGAAGGAGTAGATAAATGTCCTCCAATGAGAGGGTGTACCCCTATAATAACTAGTGGTGGCTGATTTTAACTAACTAATCTGTTGTTGTTGCTATTGGAATGTCATGAAAGATCTCTCTCATGCAATAGGGTGTAGATAGATCCTTAATCAGAGAAATATCAGATGTGTTCCTCGGTGGCCTCCTTCAATTAAGTCTCGACCTATAGGGAGATCAACCTCTACCATAATAGCCCGTATCAACCTTGAAAAATATAGGCTAACCCCTCTCCCATAGAACACTCCCATATCTCATGCACAATAAGATCTACTACATTAATTTCATAGCCCTCTAGCATGTAGGAAATTTGCATCGCATGTTCCCAGTCCGATGTGTTATAATTTATAGTCGTCGTCAATGGGGATCTATCTATTGCCATGGAGATCTATCTCTTGCCAAAACTATTCTCTATGAAATACATCTAAGTACCTCATATCTGTACACCGGATATTTCATCCGTACCGTATCGTTTACCTGCTCCATCTTGTAATTAAACTCAGCAGTAGCAGCCGGTTGAATCTAGACTGAATAGAAATCTATTAATCATGGACTCTCAAATATCAACTAGATATCCCCAAACCTTAACTTTAAGGGGTAGCCCTGCACGCTTGGTAGTTGGCTTGGCTTTCCTCAAATACTTTGCCCCAAATACATTATACAATCTCGTTGTATAGTTTGCATAGAACTCGTGGATCATAGGTACAAAATAGTACCCCAGCAGCTTAGAAACCCATAACCACCAAAGATACTCAAATCATCTAAGAACTTTGGGCATGTACCCTAAATTATCAATCCTAACTTGGGCCTCATCAATAATAGGCTTCTTTAGTTTTCCATTTGCGCACCTCTTTAGCCCTTTCTTATCTATCTCCTCAGCCCAATGGAGCCATATATTTTGAATCACCTGTGTCCAATGTTTCTCTGAACTAGGTTCGTTTGGACCCATATCCTCATGCTCTAACCTATATTTTCATCTTTCTTGGTTTTCCTATCAAACCTATCTCTTGAACTATCTTTTGAACCATGCTCAATATCAATATCATCAGATTCCACCTCTTCAAACTGGGCTAGACACTCTGCCTCATTAACTAATCCACGTGTAGATCCCTCTGCGGTAGGCTTTTTAGACCTAGTTTCCTTACTGGGTATGGACGGGGTTGTACATTATATTTCTCCTAAGACATACTAGATTGTGGGCTATCATTATCATGTTCAGGATCAGAGGTGGTTGGGGTGGAAGCCTCTTTTGATGTCTTTGTCTGCACTTTAGCCATTGTACCTACCCAAACAACCAAGTATTACCAGAGGTTAGTATCAAACTTGGAAAAACAAAACTAAACAAAATGTACATGGTATGATTGCTCAGTAAGTGGCCTGATACGATTCGTTTCCAGGGGTACCGACTTTAATATTAATTTGTTTTTAGAATTTTACCAAGTGTTAGAGTACGGACCCCTGTAAGGTTCGTACCAATATGGTATGGAGATTAGTAAGGTTTGCATATATAATGAATCTTTCAGTCATTTTCATATCTTTGCAGTTTTGTGTATTATAGAGATTTGAGTAGAGGTCCAAAGTCATTTATGACTTATCAAAACTGGTGGTTCAATTCCTGGGTCATTTATTTGGTTGTTGTGTCTATCATATTTCAGAGCCTTTAGTATTAAAATAATTTAATTTAATAAACATTACGTGAAAATAAACATGAAATCGAATTTTGACAATTTCGGAAGCTCCAAAATGTGTATTTTAGTTATTGGTTTGAGTTTGGAAGCTTTATTTTTGAGTTGGTGAGATTTTGTGTGTTTTATGTTTCCATTTTAGAGTTTGAGTGGTCATTTTGTGTGTTTTATGTTGCCATTTTAGATTTGGAGTGTCCAAATGCACCATCAACACTGAAATATCAAGTTTGGGTTAGGTGAGTTGTTCGTTCAGGTTTTAGACCAACCGAGCTTATTTTGAGTACTTGGTTGGAGAGTTGCTAATTTTGGCAAAAGGTTGACTTTTTTCAATAATTGTTCGAAATGACCTTGGATCAAAAATTCATATGTGTTGTTGAGTCTGGAATATGATTTCCATGCAATTGGAATATTTTGTTTGTGAGTTTCGGACTACGTTTTTTCCTGGAGACCCGAATTCTATCCCAAAAATGTTGCAAATTTTTAGCTACTAGTGCAGCTGACTTTTTCTCAACATGACCACGGTGTGGTGGCACAATCAAGATAATTCCTTAAAATTATCCCATTTAGCATGATCGCAGTGTGATGGTGTGATAGCGCCAAATCATATTCTTCTGGATCAGTGTAAAGCACTCCCTAGCACTGACAATGCTTAGCGCGATGGCGCTCAGGGGCGCCGTCAGTGCTAAGTGGAAGGCACTCCTTCAGCGCCACTAACGCTACCTAGTGTTGATGGCACCAACGACCTGAATTTCCCTTTTACCCTTTTGTTTAGTAGAATCGCGCCTAATTGGCACTGTTAGCACTAAATCAATTTCTAGGCCTTTACCGTGATTGTGCTAGGCAGTACCGATGGTGTTAAAGTATGGCACAACTATAAATAGATGAAATCCTGAATTTTCAGCGATTTTCTTCATCTTTTCACTTCTACAAGCTCTCAAAAACTCAATTAAAATACGTAGGTATTCTCATAATCTCGTATAAGTTCTCACATATATTTCATCAAATTTCACCCAAAAATCCCCTGATTCACCAAGTCTATTCTTCACTTTATTTTATTATTTCAAGCATAATTATTGCTCACATTAGCTTCAAAGTTATGGTATAGGTTCCCTATAATATGGGGAAAATTTCTCTATACTTTTTTTTGAGCTTTCGAGTTCACAGACTCGTAGGCCCGTTTTGACCCATATTTTGACACTGGCTATTTTTATAGCTTTATGGTATCGTTGGACCCGTATAATGTCTAGGTTATGTATTCATTAGTTGCGTTATTATTGGAGTTAGTTTGTATACATTTGGATATTTTAGAGCAGTCCGAGCTTTCTTCTATGCCTTATTTACAAGTGCTTTGTTGAACAACATGTAGGCTATGATTAGGATCTTAGAATGGGTTTATATGAGAGATAATTGTGATAAAGAAACACCTTTGGATTGGGTTTTCTAGGTTGTCACCCATGACCCTGCCCACTCTTTTAGTCCGCTTCTTGGCTAGTATGGTCATTGTATTTGCAATTATATTTACCCTTCACCCCAATGATCTTTCCATGACTCTGGAACATAGATGGTGGTTTTATTAGAAATATCCATGATACCTGTATATTCAACTTGGTTGGTTATGCCTACTGTAGAATATGTACCTTTGCAAGGCTAACAGGATATGTGAGATATTTGATATATGAGTATGTTCTTAGTATTATAAGCCTAAAATGAGTAAATTTGTGTAACTAACCAGTGTTGAGAATAAAAGGAATAACATTGATTTATATTCCTATTTTGAGTTATTATTATCCTTGATTGCAATCATGAGCTAGATGTTGTCTCATTTCAAATTTAGACCTTGTTTCGACTGGGCACGGTCATTGACACTCATAATGATATTGGGCTGTCATAGGTTCGGATACAACTTATGTTTATTGAGTTATATTTATGTCATATGAGATCAGTTAGTTATGTTACTATAAGTTCTGGTTACCTAGCAAGGTAATTGTATGCGGTTGCAACTCTCCATAGACACTGCCGATCTGGGCTTGCGAGAACAGAGGAGGGGTATACGGGGGATTTAAGGTATATGCATTGTGACCTTCCATGATGTTATACCTGATAGACTTGCAATTCAGGGTAGAAATATTCATTTTCTCTTTACTTTTATCGTATCATATCATGCATCCCTTGTTTGTCTATGCTATTTACTGTTTGTACTCTCCCGTAGGATGGGGTACTAGAGGGTTTAAATTCATCCTTGTATATTTATTTATTTACTTACTTAATATCTATTGAGATATATGACTACTAGCATTGCTCCTGGATTACCTGTGCCTGTTCTTGTTAGTATCCGATTTACGAGTCCGACTCTTAGTTGCTTCGGATGTACCCTTCCTACCATAATTAGACTTATGACTGGGGGATAACGAGGTATTATGGACTCTTTCGATGAGTCTATAGAACAATGAATATGGTTTACCATATGAGTTATGACATGGACTGGGGAGGGAGGCCTATCTCCGAATGAGCTAAGGATGTGATACTATAGCTAATAAGATTTAGATTGATTTTGGTTGACTATTGGTATTATAAGTGGTATTTGGCTAGGCTTAAATTATGATTCACTTTCATGGCTCTTTTTGTGATATTACTTGTTGTAGTTACCTTTTTTCACACTTTCTTTAATTGAGGTTACCTATATATTGCCATTTCTATTAATTATTGCATCTCTTATTAGCTAAGCATGGGTTCAGGTATGTTCTCCCTTTTATATGCCTGAGTCTTCCTGATCATGATTAGTTTCTTAGAATATTTACTTGCCTTTATCCTGTTATCTAGCTTTCTGCGTCCGTGAATCTTTGTTCAACTGTTGTAACCTATTTTCTATATTTGTCTATTTTTTGCTTTTATTATTATATATTTCCAATCGGTATAGCATACTGGGCATCCATTATTTTGATACTCATACTACACTTCAGCATCTCATTGGTACAAATCCTAGTACAACTTGTCAGCGTCAATTCTGTTCGAGATTTGGATCTATTGATGAGGTAGAGGATCACTCCTGGCATTTAGAGCTGATCTATTATCTTTCTATTTTTCATCTCTGTTATTATACCGCTACTTATGTTTATTTTTCTTTTTCAGACATTGTACTCCTTCTATTAGTGTCTTATGTACCCGGATATCAGGTTTTGGGGTTTCATTTGTCTTATTATTGGCTTCAGTTTATCCTTGACCTTTAATTATCTTATATCTTCAACACTTAATTTATTATTCACGCTTTACCTGTTATTTGGGTAGTTCTCCTATGGTGAGATGTAAGTGCCCTTATGACCTAATAAATTGAGTCGTGACAGTACATCCCTAAAGGTTGAAAGTTTTGCAAGTCCTTCAGTACAAATGACTAACGGTCTGTACCTTCACGGTATGGTTTGTGCCATCAACCGTTCCTCCTAGGTTTTATGAATGCTCTTTATTTTCAACAAGTTCTATCAGATTGTATCATATCGAATCCTTTTCATATTGAATTTACGAATTCATGGTTGGTTTCGCAACTCGTACATCTCAATACGTGATGGGTTCATTACTTAACAACCCCCAATATACAACATATAAACATATATAATCATCCAGCTTGCAAAGATATGCATGACCCTCACGTTCACAATTAGCATACTGTCGGGTTATTCAGACTTCACTTGATGTTGAAATTAGAATGATATTGTTGGTTGGATTTCCAAAAAAACAACGATGTAGTCATTTCCAACGTGTAATGAATTCGTAATGCCTGTAGCCTTAGAGGGTGCATATATCCGTACCCACTCATGAAAATCACTTAAAAAGCAATGTTAACATAAAAATATGATTACTTCAACTAGTGAGCGATGAATATAAGTAAGATATTTCAAGATTCCTTTGTTACTACGTGAGAGTGCCTAAAATTTTACTCCAAAATAAAATAATTGTGTGGTACATGCACCTATGCGTGTATATGGAGATTTGGAGAATTTTGTTTGAAAATGGAGTGATTTGGGGAGTTTTAGATGTTATATGGTTGAAGGGGGTAAGGAGTTCCTATTAAATATTGGTAACTGACCATTTAGTTTGAGGGTAAATGGGTTGAAAATCCTTTTAATCACTAAAGTGGTCAGTCAGGTCAAATCATGGGTCGAATAAAATTAAATTACTACGATGGTGGGGGCATCCCGTACTGGCCTGTGTTTCATGGCATACCACCACACTTGGCTTTTTAAGGGAATTTTGGACTTATCTGGGGCCACAACCATTGGTATGGTCCGTATTGCTGAGGTACAATCAATAACTCTAGTCATATGGCCTTGAAGACTGCATCTATTTAACATGGTCTTTCCCACCACAGTGCTTCGCTTGTACGGTCCATCCCTAGGTCCCTGGGGTCAGTTGTTCCCATTTTTATGTTAGTTTTTTTAAATAAATATACCTGCATCCACAAGAAAACAATTACCCAATTCAAATAAAAAATTCCTAACTATTATATTACACTTCCTAAGTTGCCTCACAAGCAGCGCTTGATTTAACATCGTGGCATGCCACATTTCCCTTAAGTACTCATACTTCTTTAAGGGTGAGCTCCTCCATGATTCTTACTTCGTTCGGAGCTCCCAAGTATAATTTCATCCACTGCCTATTTACTTTGAAGTGATTCCATTCTCTATTTCAAGCTCGACTTGACCATGCGGAAAAACTTGCGTCACAATGAAAGGGACAAGCTATCTTAACTTAAGCTTACCCATGAATAATCCAAGTATTGAGTTAAACAAAGGGACCCTATCACTGGGATTGAAGACCCTTTTATGAATTCTCTAATCATGATACAGTTTCATATGCTCCTTATACAATGTTGCATTCTCATACTCCATCCTAAACTCATCAAGAATGTTCGACTGATCTAACCTAAAGTCTGAATCTTCCTTTATGTTGAGATTAGATCGATTCATGGACCATATGACCTTGTGCTCAAGTTCTATCAGTAGGTGACACACTTTTCCATATAAAATATTGTACAGACACATCCTAATGGGCATTTTATAGGAGGTTTGATATTCCTATAGAGCATCATCAAGCTTACGAGGCCAAACCTTCCTAGTTGTATCAACAATCTTTTCAAGGATGACCTTGATGTCACGATTGGAAACCTCCACTTCCCCACTCGTTTGGGGATGGTATGGAGTACCAAATCTATTCTTCACCCTAAATTTATCATGTAATGCACCCAAAAAGTCAATTGCAAAAGTGAGAGCCTCCATCACTATAATCGTTCTCGGTGTAACGAACCTGGAAAATATGTTCCTTTTAAGGAATAAAGTTACACTCTTCTTATCATTGTGAGGAAGATCCACTGCCTCCACCAACTTTCAAACATAATCCACAACAATTAGAATATATTTCATCCCATGCGAAGTCACAAATGGGCCTATAAAATCTATATCCCAAACACCGAACATCTCCACCTCCATGGAATTAGGGGAAGTTCATGTCTCCTTGAGATACCCCTTGTCTTTGACAATGATCACATGATTTTACGAAGTCGTGTGCATCTTGGTATGTAGTGGTCCAATTGTACCTATACAACAGGATCTTTCAGGTAGTTTGGATATCACTATGGTAACCTCAACAGAAGACGCATGGAAGGCCTGTAGAATGCTTATCATCTTAATTTGTAAGATGCATCATCTTATTATTCCATCAAAATGAAACCTAAGTAAATAGGGATCATCCCAAAAGAACTTCCTCGTACCATGCATAAATTTTTTCTTTTGATGAAAAGTCATATTAGACGGCACAATGTCAGAAATGAGGAAGTTTGAAAAATACATAAAACATGGTATCAAATCACATATGCATCCTAGAGCTACACATCTAGAAAGGAATTATCAATATCCAGCCATTCAGACACTACATGGCCTTCTTCAAGCCTAAATAAATGGTCTACTACCTGATTATTTACCACTTTCCGGTCCACCACCTCAAAGTCAAACTCATGAAGTAATATAATCCAATGAATCAACCTTTGATTGGCAAATTTATTTGTCATCAAATACCTCAGGTCTGAGTGGTCAGTGTGGATGATTATTTTTTATTCAACAAATACGGCTAAAATATGTTGAAAACAAACACCACAACCAGAAATTCCTGTTTGGTCACTATGTAATTTTTTTAGTAGGGTTTATGACTTTGATATCATAATAGATCTGATGAAACACCTTCTCATGCTTTTGTCCTAGGAAAACACCTAGAGCCACTCCACTAGCATCATAGATAACCTCAAATGGCAGGGCCAGTATGGAGCCACTATAACTGGAGCAGTGATCAACTTTTCTTTAAGGAAATCAAATGCCTTTAAACACGTCTCATCATAAAACAAACTTCACCTCCTTCTCCAAAAGTTTTTATATTGGGTGTGAAATCTTAGAGAAATCCTTAATGAATCTCCTATAAGAACTTGTATGTCCGAGGAAATTGTGAATATGAAACTGGAGGCGACAACCTGGAAATGATTTTGCCTTATCTCTGTCCACCTCAAAGCCCTTAGAAGAAATTTTGTTCCCCAGCATAATACCCTCACGAACCATGAAGTGACATTTCTCCCAACTCATACCAGGTTGGTCTGTTCACACCTCTCAAGCACTCTAGCCAAATAATCTAGGAAGTCATCAAAGGAATCCCTTACTATAGATAAATCATCTATGAACACCTCAATCACATCCTTCACCATATCGTTAAAGATGGACATTATACATCTATAGAAGGTCATAGGTGCATTGCAAATCCCAAATGAAATTATTTTGCAAAAGAATATGCCGTATGGGTAGGTGACGGCAGTCTTCTCCTGATCCTGTGATGCATGGAAATCTGGTTATAGCCTGAATACCCATTCAAGAAGCAATACCAGCCTCTCCTAACCAATTTGTCCGAAATCTCATCCATGAATAGTAGTGGGAAGTGGTCTTTTTGATTCCAACCATTAAGTTTCCTGTAGTCCATGTAGACATGCCAAGCAGTGATGGGCCTTATAAGGATCATCTTATTTTTTCATTGGGAACCACTGTGATTCCCCCTTTCTTCAGCAAACATAACACCGGCCTAACCCATTGAGTATCACTGATGGGATATACTACCGTAGTATCCAACCACTTGATGATCTCTTTCTGTATCACCTCTTGGATGGATGGGTTAATTTGTCTTTAGTGTTGAACATTAGAGATAGCATTATGCTCTAACTAATATTTTATATGCATCTACTTGGAGGAATCCCGATAATGTCGTCTATGGACCATGCAATGGCCCTCTGAAATCTCCTTAGAACCAAAGAGCCTCAACCCATGGCTCTTGCAAATCAAGTATAATGATCACCAATATTGTGTTCCTAGCTTTGAGAAATACATAACATAGATGGTAGGGGAGAGACTTCAACTTTCGAATATGAAGCTGTTCTATAGATAGTCTTATAGGAGGAGTCACCCTATTATTTAAATCTAGGTCTAGCTTCTTTGAAGCATAATAAAATGACCCCAGTCTATTTAATGCTTTCTATACATCACTAAAATCAGTAAATAAAGCTGCCACCATATTCTCATTACATCAACTAGAGTCTTTATAGAAAACATCTCCTATAATGGAGCAACATCAAATATCTTTGGCTTATCAATGACATCTATGATAGGCACCATTCTAATATCACTAGAATTCTTCATGGTATTAAGAAGGTTGAAAGTGACCTCTTGATCGTTCAACTTGAATTTCAACTCACCCCTCTCCATATCTACTAGTACTTTACTTGTAGCAAGGATTGGTTACCCAAGTAAAATGGGCACCTCAAAATTGACCTCACAATCAAGAATGACGAAGTCAACTAAGAAGATGAAGGATTCAACCTTCACCAGCACATCATATAGTATACCAATGGGCATTTTGACAGTGTGATCACATGAGCAATCATAATAATAACCAACTGGTTGTAGAATGCAAGTGGCATCAATGTGATGTTGGGTCCAAGATTGCATAGTGCCTTTGTGAATCTACACACCCTAATAGTGCAAGAAATGGCAAACACTCCTGGGTCTACTTTATTTTAGACAACTGAACAGGATGCAATGGCACCATAATGAAGCAACTCATTTTCATGCTTAAACATCACCATCCTTTTCTTAGTGATCAGATCTTTTATGAACTTAGAATAACCTATAATTTCATCCAATACCTCCACCAATGGAATGAATATGGAAAACTTATTTAGTACACTCAGAAATCTTTAGAATTTTTCCATATTCTACTTTCTTCTTATGGGATTGTGGGAAGGATGGAGGAGGCCTAGGAATAGGCATGATTGGCTTCTGGTCCTCCTTTTACTTCTCCTTTGACTTAGCTTCCCCATGATCAACAGGAAGCGTCTACTCAATCTCACTTTTCTTATATGCTTTCTTCTTCCCAACAACCTTACATTCAATGTCATCACCCTCTAAATTAATCTTAGTATCATCACCACCATCAACATTAATATGCTATTGATCTGTGATCATCTTGCTGGTCTTAATAATAATGTCTAAAATATGGCCATCATTCCTGGGACAGACAATGGTATTGTTTAATAGTGTACCTCTCTATGTTGGGTTCTGGATGGTAGATATTTGGCCTACCTATGTCTCTAAGTGCTTGATTACAGTGGAGTGAGATTCTACAAGATGCATGACACTAGAAAGATCCTTATTAATATCATTGATCCGCTTATCAGAGGGTTCGTATTGCTTCAAAAGCTACTCAAGTAAACCCTTAATTAGGGAAGAACCTCCTTTCTCTGTGATCATCATCTCTCTGATAGTTGTCTCATTTATAATCATCTCTTCTAAAATCTCCATTGTGCCAATTCTCATTCTCTTTAAAGTTCCAACCTTGGATACCACCTTGGTAACCCTAAGTCAATTATGTGTAAGTGTAATAATCTTTATCATTCCCTTTTGCGACCACAACATTGACATTGGCTAACAATTGCTTGGTGATCAAGTCAACCTGTGTCCGAATGTGTGCTACCTCAAGATCTCTAACATATTCTCTCATTGTTTATCTATATAAATCATAACAACATTCACTCTACCTCCCACATACAACTCCTGAGTATGCCAACATTCACTACAAGAAAAATGGCCTTTAGTGACCGAAAATTCAGTGACCAAATTAAAATTGGTCACTAAAGAGTGCCT
>JBDJHY010131554.1:0-10546 GCA_039654485.1 Withania somnifera
CGAACTATCGGTCCCAGCAAATCATAATTGACTTGGGGCAACTGCTGAAATGCTCTAAGATGCAAGACATCGCATATTTATCATAAATGACCATAAGGGTCATTGCAATAAATAATATGAAGAGATATATAATAAAAAACTAAAATACAACACCTCCCAAAATCTAGTGACTGTGACAAAATGGAGCTGACTACATTAGAGTAACCAAAAGATAATACATACAACTACTCTAATAGGAGGTAAATACAAAACCAGTTTGCCCTACATAGGATAAGGCAGATTCCCAACACACTTGAAAAACAAGCTCATCCCAAACGTTGAGAGCTCACATTGATCTCCGAAATCAACCTGCGCCTCTACTCAACACAATCTCGCCCCTTGCAATAACCCATACTAGTATCTGTACCATGAAAATGGAACAAAATTATAGCATGAGTACCAACAACACAGGGTACACAGTAGGCATCATCGATCAACTAGTCTCAATTAAATACAAGTAAGGAACAACGAGTAAGTAAAACAGGTCAGAAGAAAACAAGTAAGATAGTATAAGATGTAACACATAAATATAAGGAAATCAAATAAAAGTAACTCGCACAAGTCTAAAGTACTCAGACTCTTCAAGGCACAGGTAGTACCCCTAGATCAAGTCACAAGTCTGTGGAAACTTACCTGGTATCCACCTCAAATCAGCTGATAATAAAAATAGGTAAATAAGTATAATGGGAACATAAGCGCAAAAGAAGAGAAAATAAAAAATAAAATCCAAGTAATGCCCAATCCCACCACTGGATACATACCGAAAAGAAAAACATACAAAACCTACTTGACGACCCATCCTACCGATAAAAAAAAGACGGGGCTACAAAATCAAGTATGCCCTCCCCCATCAGCCTGCAAGGCACAAACAAATGATAAAAGATGATACAAGGGGGTAGAACTGTACTAACGTACTCAAACTGATAGCCTTAGGGGATCACACCCCCATCCACTACACTAACCCCTACTCCAGAGGTTTGTCCCTCATAATCAATAGTGGTAGCCGCTCTTCGAAGGTCCACAACTCATAACCAGTAGTGAGACCGCACGCTGGAAGCCCCGCTCAAAATCAACACGCCAAACCTCGCCACCGCCGGGAGGTTCCACCTCCAAAAAAATAATCTAGGTGACTCTAATCTAAATAACCGTCCCAAGGTATACATAGTATTAGAAAACCAAGTTCCAGTTATATATATATATATCTCGTACCATCCCGTGGTCATGGAAACAAGTCATAAAACCCTGTTTTTATCTTTTGTTCAGCTAGTACCTTTTTATTATAGCCTTTGCTCCTCCCCTAGGTAGTAAATCACACAGTGGTCCATGCACAATCAACCTCACCATAGTATGCATGCTTGCAAAGTCAACCCAGTAGGAAAGGCATAGTAATCAAAGTCTATATCAAACTGAAAAGGGTAAATAGGCACAAAAAAATAGAAAGAAGGGTATACTGACTACATATACAGCCTACCAGCTAGATGGAACCCAAAAAGCATTCAATATGAACCCAGTCTAGGAGTAAAAAGAACCTAGCCTACTTGGATGCCGGCCAAAAGCTCCTGTAAGTCACACGCATAGCCCGAAAAACCTTAAAATCACCCAAAACTACAAAAATAGGGATACATGGGTCAAAATAAGGAGAACGATATCCATATTGCATAGAATAACTCGGGTTAGAAAATGGGCCTCTAAATGGGCCTGCGGGCCCGTGGCCCTAAAAAAACTAATATCACCAGCACGAAGGCCTTAGCTCAAGGAATGTGTGGTTCGAATTTGAGCTCATTTAGACAACCGTAAGGTCCTCAATTGGCCAAGAAATAATTGTGCCAAATGGGAAAATAAATTAAGAACAAAGACAGAGGATAAGCGGCTATGAACCTGGGAATCGATAGGAAAATAGCCCACGACAAGCACCAACCTCCCAAAATCCCATTGAACATGATAACGGGAAAACCCACTATAATTCATACCTAAGGGACAAAACCACTATTAAAGATCAGTTCAAGCTTGGAGGGAAGAAGAAAAGAAAGGAGAGCTTACTTAATATGAGGAGGAAGACTTAGGACTCACCACATAGAATCCCTACAGCAATTCCCTAGCTTTGAAGTGATTTTAGAGAGATTGGAACCATGAAACCATGAGTGGTAAAGAGGTAAATGAGTGAAATTACGAGGTCTGTCACTTCTATAACTGGCCGCGCCCAAGAGCCAAGTCCCAATACAGAAAAACATGGTTGCGTTGCCCTATCATAATTGCGTTAAAAAGGGAAAAGATTAACATAATGTGATCGCATCACTGCAAGCGTGATCACTCCAAAAAAAAGAAAACACGACATACCATGATCGTGTTGCTAGAGCGCAATCGCGCTGAACACCTGCACCTGTAGATTTTTGTGAAACAGATAAATTTTCCAATAAGGGCTTGGAACTAAAATAGAGTCGAACAATGACAAACCAAACATTTATCTTGCAGAAAAACTCATCTTAAACTCATCAAAATTGATGAAACAACCAACGGATGTCGTTTGAAAAAAATTTCCCCAAAACCAAAACGAATAATAATAGCCAACTTCCAGCTAAGCCACCAAGGCACCTAAAATGACACCATACACCCCTGGAAGAGAACCAACATTCTTACCAGCCCTAAATCAGTATTTTGGAGCTGATGGAAGCATCAGGTTCCTATTCCAACATTCCAATTACCACACACTAACTCCAAGACAATTCTTAACTATTAGTGAACTGTTTCCATAAAATAGCTCAAACAATAAACAAAAACCCTAGGAAACGAACTAAATGTCCCTTTAAACCAAATTAGGCATTCTAGAGCTAATGGGACTGTTGAAATCTGATATTGAGTATGCTTACAAAGAATTCAGTCTCAAGCTCCATTGTTCTAAAATTGAAACTTAAAAATAGGAAAACTGAGATAACGGGCAACTGATCTGCTAGGGAACCAAACCACCAGTCCTAGCAAGTCATAAATGACTTGGGGCAACTACCATACTGCTCTAAATGCAAAAGAAGCTAAAAGAAATAAAATGACCAAACGGGTTGCTACACTTTGTCAATCTACTATCCAAGCCATAATTTTACATTAGTCATAAGTTTTGATCCTATCCTATGATAACTCTAAAGCAGGGTCCTTTATTTGATCCTAAGGAGGAAACTACAATAACAATAACATGATATCATTCCCAGCTCTTCATCTAATTTTTTTTTAAAAATAGGTTGTCTTTAATCTTACAACAGTAGCTGGAAAGCCAATTCAAGTTGACATGGCCAGATGAAACAAAAGAATACCTAGATTTACTAGGGTGAAGGTAAAAGTAGATTTAATTAGAGATTTTCCCAAGAGAATTAATGTGGTTATCAAGATGAATTATAAGGAAGTTATGGAGAAATGAATCACAATTAATTATGATTACATACCAAAATACTGCACATCTTTCAAACTGCAAAGTGGGAAAGACAACTTTGTACTACATCTAGAGTTGTACCCAAATGAGAACAAGGATGAAAATAAAGAAATGAAGGATAAAGTCAACGTTACTGAGAGTGGAGAAGTACAAGAGGAATCTAAAAAATTAGCTTCAAATATTTAATGAAAAGAAAAAGGAAAAGTAAATAAGGAAGAAGATCTCAAAGAACAAAAACAAAGAAATGGGTGTAGAAGAAATAGAAATTTCTATAGAGAACAGGCTGAACAAAAATAGAATCCTAGGCACGAATACAAAAAGGAACAAAATTTTAACAAAATATTAGTACCAACAACAAGTTTGACGTATTATCTGATCTTAATGAAGAGGGAGAATCAGGACAAGGAAAGAAAGGACAACTCACTCAAGAGGCGGTTCCATTTCCAACATAAAACCAAACAAGGACACATAAAAAATCTTCAAAAGAAACACCAACAGTAAAAAGAAAAAGGGGAAACAAAAGCAAAAAAGGGGGGAGGTTAGTCCAAGAACAAATTCAAAAATAGAAGACAATAAAATTGTTATAGTTGATTATAATCCCTCGAGCAATGGAAACCAGCCGCAAACAAGTATCTAGTCACAACAAGAAGGAAAGCACTAATGAGAAGGAAGATGCAATAAGCTCAACAACTAACGTACCTCACTCGTAAAAAAAAGAGAAGCATACTGTAGTCAAGGGAAAAAACAAGGAGGAGAATAGTATAAAGGCACATCCCAAAATACAAGCAATTAAGAAACAAGCTTATCACTAAGTCCACTGAAGTTTGACTCAATGACATAGAAGCAAATACAACATAGGAAAGACTCCAAGGAGGATGAAATCCTAGAGACGAATATTGATCAGATTGGTAGAGATTGTGATTTATCCCTAAGAAAAATTAGGAAAATTAAAGAAAGTAACAAAAGAAATAAGTTTAACACACCTTTCCTACCATAAATTAATACAAGGAGTACGAAAGGAACTTTCTCAACTATAGACCAACAATTAAGAAGGTTCCTGTTTAGAATATTAGGTCAGTTAGATCTCAAAATTCTTTTGAGAGATTAATGGATCTAAATAAAATAAAAAAAGACCCTTTCATTTCTTTGTTTGAACCTTTCTAATGTCTTTCACAGATAGAGATGTACATGATGAGACTAGGAAAACAACATGCTAAAGCACGCAGTTGTGATAAAATATGGGTTTTTTGGATGATGAATGGATGGTAACAAGGTAATTTTTATACAACCAACAAACCTCCATCACTTTTAGACATGCTTAAATTAATGTCTAGTTAAAGGTAACACCATTGTATGTTAGATGTTTTGTAAGGGAAAGGAATTATGGGAAGATTTGGAAGAAGTAATTTATAATACTCAGTTGCATTTGTTTGTGGGAGGGGATTTTAATAACATCCTAGATGAATCTGACAAACTAGGAGGTTTGGAATTTACTAAAGGGGAAACTGCATATTTTTCTCAATTAGCAATTATGGCCTACAGGAGCTAAGATTATCAGTGAGTAAGTGTAATTGGTAGAATGGGAGCATTGAAGATACTGACCACTTTTAAAGCATTGATAGAGTTCTGGTAAATAATGAGTTTTTGAGGACTTTGAAGGATAGTGAAGTGCAGCATCTCGTTAGAGAAGATTTAGATCATGCACCATTTTATGTTGCGTGTCGCTCTAATAAGTAAGTCATTCATTAGACCTTTAAGATTTTTTAAATTTTTGGATGAAACATAAGAATAATTTTAATATTGTGGAAGAATCTTGGAATGCGAGTATCACTAGCTCACCTTTTAATATTTTTCACACAAAAATAAAAAGGGTGAAGGCAGAGCTAGCTAAGCGGAGTAGAAGTACTTTTGGAAACATCATTATTAGAAGATATTATTATGATAAAGTGATGTGGAAGTGATTATGAAATGTATAAATAATAAAAGAAGAAGATTAACAAGGAAAATAAAGGATAATTAACGAGTTACAATGGTAGGAAATCTTACTAGAACCCCAAGGTTTATGAAACCAAAGGACCCGTTGGATTAATCCAAGCTGAGAGCCATGTTCTTATGATAACCTCAAGGGAACCAACTCCCCAAGAAACCAAGGTTTCTACAGGGTTAGCAACCACTAGCTTACCAAAAGCTTTAACACTCAACAATGGGATTTTGTCATTAACATTCATCAAAGTCTAAGATGCAAATGAAATCTACTTAGGATATTTATAATGCTAAGTTAATTATTACAAAAATAGCCTTCAAGGGCTTCAAAACTAAGCTAAAATGGGTTGGGAAATGGAATTATTCACCTGGGAAGAAAAAGTGGGCGAAATGCCCTACTGGCCATTTATGGGTAGACGAGTTGTCTAACCCTTCCATCCAAACTAGTGGAGTATAGTTTGGGCAAACCTTTTTGGCCTAGATAGCTCATCTCTTTGGCCGTCTACTGCCAATTAGCTAGGATCTTTGTTGTTTCTCACTCCCATCTCCTTCTTGGTCCTCGATGTCTCCTCCCAAGATATCCTTCATATGAAATTAGGTCATTCCATCTTCAAGAAACCATCCAAAGAATCCTTGTGCATGAGAAACCCTTGTAGTTTTTGGAGTTTCTTGGCTCGGCTTCGTGTGAAGGGCCTTGTAGCTTGCATGGGGCTGGAGATATTTATATCATCCTCTCCTTCTTTAAAAGAATTTTCCCTCAAATTCGAGCTTTCATCATCGTCCATGACTTCAAAATGAGAGACACTCACATTGAAGCTGGGGTGTACTTGGTACTCTGGTGGGAGATCAATTTTGTAAGCATTCTCATTGATCCTTTCAAGAACTGGGAAAGGGACATCTTCTCTCGGCATCAACTTCCCTTTGTACATTTTTGGAAAGCTCTTTTTGCGAAATACCCAATCTCCAGGTGCTAAAATCACTTTCTTTCTCCCTTTGTTGGCCTTCTTTGCATTCTCTTGAATTCTCTTCTCAAGTTGGAGTCGAATCTTCTCATGCAACTTTCTCATTGCTTGGGATTTTTTGTCTCCATCTACGCTAAACAACCAAGTATTAAGACAAAGGAGTTAGATCCAAGGGGGTGAGGGGCTTAAATCCATAATCAACCTCAAATGGGGTCATTCCAGTAGTGGAGTGAACAACACGATTATAAGAAAATTCCACTAGAGGAAAATACTTTTCCCATGAGGACATTTTTCCCTTAATCGTGGCTCTTAGAATGGACCCTAAGTCCTATTAACCACTTCAGTTTGGCCAACAGTTTGTGGGTGGCATGAAGTTGACAACATCAACTTGGTTCCGAGCCTACCCCACATTGATCTCCAAAAGTGACTAAGGAACTTAGAGTCCCTATCACTTACAATGGATTGTAGGATCCTATGCAATTTTAATGCATTTTTTAAAAACAAAGACGTCACATGGGACGCACCATCATATTTATTACAAGGGATAAAATAAGCCATCTTTGAAAATTGATCAAGAATAAAAAGAGATGCTATCTTTTACCCTCTTGGTTTTAGGAAAACCCAATACAAAATCCATTGATATGTCTATCTAAGGTACTTAGGGCGTGGGGAGACGGTATACAAACCATGGAGAAGTTTTGACTTAGCGTGTTTACACTTAACACATTGACCACAAAATTTAGCCACACCACTTTGCATGTTTTTGTCAATAAAATTTCTCTTCAATAATTCCCATGGTTTTACAAATCCCAAAATTGCCCATGAATCCTCCACTATGTGCCTGTCTCACAAATAATTCTCTCTATGAGCTTACCAACACACACAATTTTTTCCTTTGAACAAAAATCCATCAAATTTTGAATAATGGGTAGTCAACCTATCCCTCATCCATCTTTCCCTATCCTATTACAGACATTCTTAAAAAATATAGGGAAAATGGTGGTCCTCGGGGTACAATGTCTTTAGCATGTCAAAACCCATCAATTTGGAAGACTAAGTATTAGTTAAAATAGATTTTCTTGAGAGGGAATCGGCCACCACATTGTCTTTTCCCTTTTTGTAATGGATCACATAAGGTAAAGAATCTAAGAATTAAATCCATTTGGTGTGCCTCTAATTTAGCTTACCTTTGGCCCGAAGGTTCTTCAAGGACTCGTGATCGGTTTGAATCACAAATTCCTTAGGCCATAGGTAGTGTTGCCAATTTCCAAGAGCCTGGATCAAAGCATATAACTCAAGATCATAGGTTAAATAGTGTAAGGTGGCACCTTTTAGCTTTTCACTAAAGTAAGCAATAGGATTTTGGCCTTACATTAAGACGGCTCCAATGCCTACTCTACTAACATCATGTTCAACCTCAAATGTTTTGAAAAAAATATAAAATTGCATTAAAGGAGTGAAACTAAGCATAGATTTTAAGGTCTTAAATTCCTTTGCTTGTTCAACGTCCCATACAAAAAGTTTATCCTTTTGGATCACCTCGGTGAGAGGTAGGAAATGGTTCTAAAACCCTTAACAAAACATCAATAAAAACTTGTCAAGCCATGGAAGCTTCTTACATCCCCAATAGGACTCGCACCGCACATGGTCTTATACTTTCTCTCACATAGCCCTTTTTGAGGAGGTCCTTAACTTGCCTTTGTAGTTCCTTAGTTTTTCTAAGTTACTTCGATAGGCTGACTTGTTGGGAACTTGAGAGCCCGGTACAAAGTCTATTGTATGTTCAATTCCACAGAATGGTGGAAACCCATTTGGTAGCTCTTTCGGAAAGATATCCTTATAATCCTGCAAAACAAGGGAAATAGAATGGGGAAGAGAAGAAGTAGAAGGGTTAGTATGTAAACCATGATCCCTATGAATGGGATTTGGTCCTCAATGTCATCCTTTATCTCCTTATAACATCTCAAGAGAAATAATTTTCCCTTTCCCTTCAATCTCCTTTGCTTCTCGCTTTCATCCTCATGACTAACCGCATTGACAATATCCTCTCCTTTGCTCTATTTCACCTTCAATGCCTTTATTCGATCATAAATGGCACTTACTTGAGAGGGTGGTAGTGGGTGGAGTACATGTTTACAACCATCCTTCCTTAGGGATTAAGTGTTTGTCCTCCCATAATGCTTTGTTGATCAGTCGTATTGGCAAGCTTGTATAAGGACTACATCGTATACGAGTTCATCATGGTAGTTCCAAACTTTTAACTTTATCTTCATTTGTCTATGTACTTTCATTTCTCCATATTCATTCAACTATTGGACCTTTTATGGGGAGGAATTCAAGGTGGTGGTTAACTTCAAGTAATCTACCGACACTAAAGATATTGGCACAACTTCCACTATCAATAATCAAGGTGCAAACATTATCCTTGATATGACATTTGGAATGGAAGAGTGTCTCTCTTTGACTCGAATTATCTAGAGCCTTGCTAATCATTACCTGGTGAACCACAGAGTTTGGAATAGAGATCTCTCTTTCTTGTGGCCATTTATCACTAACTGGTAATCTCTTCCTCATCATGCCACTAGGAACCAAGATTTCTCTTTCCTTACCTCCAAGTCCGTACTCCGTTTCTTTACTTGTAGAGTCATTCTCATCCATTTGAGAATTACTAACTTCACATTTCTTAAGAAATCGCGGTCCTCCATCTCTAAGGGTCACATTTCTCATGGTTGGACACTCACTCATCTTGTGTCCAAAGCCTTTGCATTTGAAATATTGGAACCCTCTAGGCTTAGGAAAGGTGGTATTATTACCTTTTTCTTTCATAGCCATTGGTGGTTGATTCCTTCTGAAGGTGCTCATCTCAAAGAGTTTCTTCTCATATGGATTCTTGACTTCTTTATCTCTGTTCCACTTGGATGACGATTGAAAAACATCTTTGTTCTTATTCCGCTTCAGGGAAGAAGAATAGTTTTGAGTTTTGAAAGTCTTCCTCTCCTCATTATTTATTTCTATGTCAATTGCTCCATCAAAGATTTCATCAAAAGTTCCAAACTTTGCAAGAATCATTTGAGAAGTGATGTCATAATTCAACCCACTTCAGAATCTAGAAATAGTGTTGCGAGTGTCTTCATTAAGTTCATACCTCAAGTGAAAGTTTTGGAATTCATCATAATATGCTTCAAATTTCGGTTGCCTTACTTCATGTTATACACCTTGGTACTCAACTCTTGGTAATAACTTGGAGGTATATACTTGCATCTCATTGTGGCCTTCAATTCGGTTCAAGATGGTGGATGCAAATAACCATAATCCCAAAGTTGCCTCAATTGACAATCCCACCATTTGGATGCATATCCTTCAAATTGGGTAATAGCATGGATATACATCTTAAACTTGGTCAATTCATTTGTTTGGAAAATCCTATCACATTGTGTTTCCTAATTAAGGTAAGCATCGGTTTTGCTCTCTCACTTGAATGTAGGAAGAGTTATCTTAATAGAGTTTGACCCATATCTCTACCATTTTGGTCTCCTCTACCTCTATGACCTTCTTGTTCTCGTCCTCGGTATGGATTGGATTGAACCCATTCATCTTACATCTCCTCTTTGATCTCTTATTGCCTCTTACCTCTTTCATCTTCTACTCTTTGGGGTAGTTGATCTTGGTGAGGAATGTTTTTTTTTGGGTTTTGTGGAGTTTGGTCTTAATGATACACATTCCTAATTACATAATGTGTGTTTTAGTTCCGTAGGGGAATGTCATTTAGGTTGGTTGGAAAAAGGTATGGTGAAAGGTACCAGGTGTCATCGGGGTGAAGGTGTTTTGTCCATGTAGACTTGTCTGAGCTTGGTAGGAAATTGGGGAGTAGAAACCAAGGCACTCCCTCTTTCTTTAACCGTCGTTAACCTCCCTTCTATACCGTCGAACCTCCAGTTCATAAGAACAAGCATCTCCATGACATCTTCTATTGAACTTCCTCCCATAAGAATTCGAGTTTCTCCTCTCTAGAACATAGTACCTACAATTCCACTCAACAAAACAAACAAACACATTAAGTTAGTTTAAACAACCTCATAACGCTCAATGTTTTCACACCTTGATGGGAAGTTATCACGATTGGCTTTCTGTCCAAACTTAACTT
>JBDJHY010131565.1:0-13541 GCA_039654485.1 Withania somnifera
GAGGGTGTGTCCCACTGCTACCAACTGTTCTGTCACCAAACGAAGTGGAAAGACAATTCATCTGAACAAATCCAACACTCTACTATAATTGGTAGGATAACACACTGTAGTATACTTAACCTCTTCATAGAAAATAGCTGCATAATCGCAGATTGTCAAAGACCCCTGAGAAATCCAACAAACTCATCCCCATATGATACGTCTCTCAAAGCATCCCTTAGCACCTCCATCTTAATTATGGCGCCCTGAAGGGTTGGCGTAATAATAACTCCTGTTGGATCCCGAGTGGCTCCCAAACCCTATATTTGTTAATATGGTCTCTTGACGCTTGATTTTGATTTTGAAGCTCTGGGAATGTGCAATGGAACCTCACTAGGATCCACCGAGGGCTTCTTCCTAGTCATTTGCAAGGAGTAGAGCTAAATAAGGTGATAAGAAACCTAATGAACATAAAACACATGTAAAGAATCAAGAAGTGAGAGTCTTTCCTAAAGAATCTCCTATTGCCTATGGAATATAAGATACACACGTAAACGTATCGATCTGTGTAACTCTACCAAACACTTGCTCCTACAATCAGAGACACCGGTGAACCTAAAGCTCTGATACCACTTTGTCATGAACCTATAATTGAGTTGTAATGGCTTCTAGAAAAGTCTAACCCTGGCCCAGAGCAAGTAGTGGTAGACCAATACCAAGAACCTAAAAAAAAGGGAAAAAAGAGATGAAGAAAAGAAATAAAAGTAGAACACAAAAATACACAGCTAAACATGACTCCCCAGAACATGGTATTGTGAGACTTAGAGTATCTATATTTATAGAAAATGTACAAGTATAAACCACAACGGCGTAAAACTATAACATATTTTTCCAGACTGCAAGTAGAATAATTGTAGAGACAGAAGGAAGACCAACTAGCATGAATGCTAACTGCTCACCTTATCTCCAGAACAACACTAAGTTAGTCTACACTATCCCGTCCGTCCCGATGACTCGTACAAATACATGCATTAGAAGAAGATATAGAGTTGTAGCATGAGTACTAAAAATAATGGGTATCCAGTTGGCATCATAGCCCTACCGGTCAAAAGTAAGCATAAGCAAAGTAAAGGGAGACAAAAAGTAACTAGAGAACTAGCACGTAATGCACAACAGGAAGGGAAAATATAGTAATAAAGAGTTAGCTATCAGTGTGTGCAACATTAGATAATAAGTATGAAGGAAAGCCACTAACAAGGTATACAATATAGACTCGGCCCACAAGCAAATCATGACTAAATGTAACATGTACCTGGATCTCTAAGGTGACCAGCACAAGGAAGGACCTACAAGAGAATACAAAACCACCAACAAGCTAAGATAACAGCAAGTACAACAGGTGCATATCAGAGACAGAAGGGAACAAACAAAGTCTACTAGCAAACAAACCCGACTGGCACCCCATTCTACTAGTAGGTACACTCAGATAACCAAGTAACCCACTAGGTACTTCCCATTAAGACCTGAAGAGTACAACTAAGCACGAAAGAAAGCAACGCAAAGGGGTGCTGAAAAGTAAATAGTGCCCGTACGTACCTCCCCAGTGCAAGACTCTGCCAGGAGCAGACCCATGAAAGCTTCCCCATATAATTATCCCTCCTATCCAGTATCCTCCTCTCTCAGGTTATAACTCTTACCTAGTAATACATCTTAGGCATAGACACCCGGTGTCACAGGTTCCGTAGAAGGACCTAATCCCACGTATAAAATCTTATATAAATCTAATCAATTCCATATTTATCAGGACAAAATTCCAAAACTCGGGCTCAGCCCGTATATCATATCTTAGTGGAAACTTTATCTATACATGTAGGCAAAATGCAAATCTCGGTAAGACCCAACTGTCGCCCATGTAGGCAATATACCGAAATCATAGTGATAATCACAGTGATAGGGAGAAAATAGCCTCAGATGGTGTGAGAAAATAGCTCCGTACTGCTCATGAGCTTATTGTGGAAGATATTAGTATATATGTAATTAATTAATTTTTGGTTCTTACTCTGTTAGAAACAAATTACATTTTAAAATATTTAATGCATGATCTCTACACAGAACCAATCAATAGGCTAAATTGGTCTAAGGCTACTAACTGGAATCCATAGGATGGTTGCCAATCCCTAGTCACAAGTTACATCCCCTCCTAGACCAACTAGGGTCCAAAACCATGGAAAATCGCAGCAAAGATGCCACAACTTCAAATAAGGCGCCTGTTAAGGGCCAAGTATACACCCATATAAGGGAAAACATGGATCTATCATATATTAATGACCACGTACATTCTAGTCATATGCAACACCTCAGGTAGAACGTAAAGCAATCAGCTTACCTAGATCGGCTGTAAAGCAACATGCCTAAACTAGGGGATAACTACTAAACTTTTACCATTAGTGTAATACCCTCCCCAACCTCACTACACTCTAGATTTAGTATATAAATGATATACATCAAAGGTTATACTTCTCCCCCTACCATACTCTGTTCCAGAGTCGATATGGGATACATGGGTAAGGTAATATAGCCCCAGGGTAAGTAACCAAGCGACAAGCCAACTGAATAGGTCATAAACCGGGAGAATAAATATATCAGGGTCCGAATGGTAATCCCAACCCTGAGCTGGTGCTTTACCATACATCTAATATACTAATACCAGTTTGAAGAAAGTAAAGTGTAACTTACCTAGTGCTGGCAAAAAACTCCAAAGTAGTCCTGGAAAAAATGGAGAATCATAAACGAGCTCAGCACCACATGAATATAGAAAAATTTATTCCAAGATTCTAGAGGAGTAAAACAAGACCCATAAATTTATATAACTATCCGGGTTGAAATCTAGGCTAAACATAGGTCCATAAATCCTAATAGCTTAGAAATATAAAATATTTATACCAACACATAGAACTTAGCTCATATATAGATGGTCACAAATAGGGCTTAAATTCACTGTAGAAAATAAAGATATGAGCCCTGGAAACTTTTTATATAACCTATAAATCTTTTTTACAAAAGAAAAAATGAAGAATTACCCTATAAAAACGATCATAGAACCACCAAAATATGATTTTATAGAGAAGAACCACAAAGTAAACCCTTAACAGAGCTTACACAAGCACATCTTTCATGAAAATTTGAGATAAAATGGAGGAACTCTCATCTAAATAGTCCAAAAGAAATAGATATATGCCTTCTAGGTCTCCTACACAATTGCGAAGAAGGACCACGCGATCGTAACAACTGGCCGCCTTAGCCTTCGTGATCGAGGCCCACCGCCATGTTATTATGGTGCATCCCAAACCTAGACTATGTGGTCACATATCACCGCACGCAATCGTGATGCTCTAAGGACTTAGGCTACGCGATCGTGTCCAAGGCCATGCGACCGTGATGCTTTATCCCCCAACCAACCTCAATTTGAATAATTAAGGTTTGGAATGGAAACAGAGTTTGTTTTCAATGATCCATCGATGAAACTTTATATAATAGATATTCCAGACTCAATAGAATTGACCGGAAGTACATTTGTTATCATATAAGCTGCATAAGTCCTAAAGTAACAATATTTAATGGAATTTAAATCGTAAAAATTTTAAAGAACCAACCTATCAATCCCATCAAGTGACAAATGACCTGGGGAAGTTACAAGAATGCTATAAATTCATAAAAATCATGGGAATCACGAAAATTCCCCCGAGGTCCATTATAATAAATTGCTTTATTTGACTCATGTAATTGGAAATGACGTCATGATGAAGGATATAGGGCCTTCTTATATACTTATTATTGAAATTTTCCTTGATTAATTATTGATACCATTATAATAAAAGAAATTGTAATTCATGTGAGGCTAAAGTGAGATATAAAAGATATCAATTAAAATAAATGCCCATGAGAGGCCGTTATTATAAATTTGAGCTTTAAAAACTGTGATATTCCCATGATGTGTCATGATAATTACTCACTTTATAATAATTGATTATGAGACTTAGACTATGTCTTGTAAGATATGGAAATGTTTTGGGTACACAGTCTGAGGCTCGTTCTGGATATCTGATTTGGATAGATAGTTTGAGGTTTGTCTCAAATATCAAGGATATGGATAAAAAGTCGAGGCTCTTACTGGATGTATGTAATATAGATTAGACTGCCCGAGGACCATACAGAAGGTTGTGATATGTGTAGTAGATGTACTTTGTGAGTCACACATAGGTCCTAATTGAGGCATAAATAAATGCCAACAAGCATGTACATGAGATGGACATACATTAAGCCACTTGCATTATGCATTATTTTAATCTGATTTATAACATTGATTATTTTTCCATATTGGATAATTTATTAAGATAATTTGACATTGATTAATTTATTGAGATTATCTGACATGAATTGATTCCTTGAAATTATCTGATATTTTTTTATTCCTTGAGATTATCTGATATTAATTGATTCCTTGGGATTATCTAATAATGAATGGTTCCTTAAGATTACTGGTTATTTGATAAGAATCTGTACTTTTTTGAACTCTAGGTGATTTCATGCGATCTCTATTGATACCAATTTATATTGTTGATTGGGCTACTATATTAGTCTATCGGGGAATCAGTTGGGTATTAAGGGCTTTCATTTTATCTTTATAGTTAGACCAGCCGAAGACGTTGCTGACTACTATTGTTTTTATTCACTTCTTTCTTTTTCTGTAGTTTTGTTCAGTTGTTGAGCCCCGGACTTAGTGACTTCCTTAATCTCCCATCAGTCTAGGAGAAGTTCAAGGATTCCGAGATAGTTGATTGTCTCTTCATTAGTTACTGAATACTTGTCATTTATCTTTACTTTTTAGTGTCTTTACTTTATAAAGACTTTATTTTAGACGTTTGGATTTCTTTATAAATATTCTATAGGGGCTTGTAAAATAGTGGCAACCTGTTCTTTGGGTTTTATATATAGATATACAGGGTTATGGTTTCTTTTATTTAGGGTGTTTATGTTTTTACTTCCATATTTAGATTGATTTTTGTTATTGGCTGACCTACGATTTTGGGAAGGTAGGTTCCATCACATCTATTTTTCGGGTCGTGAAAAGTTAGTATTAGAGTCCTAGGTTTGGGGGTCCTACTATATACATGCCAATTTTAGTAGAGTCTCGCGGATCTATTCGGAGATGTTCATTACTTATCCTCGAGAGGCTATGAACTCTAGGAAAAACATCTCTTCATTCTTCCATTTCTATCTAGTGTAGTTGAATCGCATATGTTGAGTCATTCTATTATTTTTATTAAATAGCCGGTGAGCACCAGAATGATCCCTAGGATATAATTGAGGCAGTTGCCAGGGGTAGCGGTAGCGACAGAGGCAGATTTAGGGGCCGTCTAACCTGAGGTAGGGCTAGAGTAGCAGCCCCATCTTGGGGTGGAGCCGGGGCATTTTCACCTGAGGCAGAGATGGATATAGCTGAGGAGTAGATTCTGTAGGAGTATGTTACAACCCCTCTATTACAAGATGCGTTGCTGAGAGTCCTTGGGGTACTTTAGAGTATGGCACAGGGCGACTGTTGACACTCAATGTTTGACCTTTCCTTATTATATTAATTATTGAGCTTTTAATTCTTAAAACAATTTAAGTGATTGATTTGCGAGGCTGGAGCTATCTTTTCAAAATTAACCATAATAGTTGTCTCTGCAAAATATATATCTAATATAAGATGTATCTGTGGATGTATATTTTTTAAAAGAAACAATCAAAGGTTTTTTTTTTCTTTTTTTCTTTTTTGAAATTGAGATATATTTAATTAAATTGGCTATTTTTCCAAAATTAATTGAAAAAAAGGTAAAAAAAATTAATAACTTTTACCAAACTAATTTTTGCGAAGATAATATTTTAATTATTTGAATTAAAATCTCGATCAATTGATTAAGTCAATTTATTATATTTACCCTTATTATTAGTTTAATTTGTCTACTATTGCAAAATCAGTCCATTTGGACCATTGTTGAGTGCAATATCCCTGACCTGGCCCACTTAATTAATTCCATTAGAATACATATCTTTTGATTTTAGATACACACACCTGAAAAGAAAACAAGAAAATCCTACGTGCTTTCTTCCATCTTTCCTCGAAGCTTCTCCTTCACAGATGATTTCCATCCAAACTTCCTTAACAGATTTTATCAACAAAGCCCCAAACGACCATTCCATTAGCCTCTCTTCAGATATTTGGTCAACCAGTGAAATGGCAATCTCTAGAAGCTTATGGAAGCTTCTTCAAACAGTAACCTCATTTTTCCTTTCAATTTTTGCATTTTTCTTTCAAAATTCGTACAATAGTACCTTGGTTGGTTGATTTTCATTGGCTATTGCAGAGTGCCGTTTGAATTTTGAACTTTAAGTTTTCCCCCTCTCTCTTGGTGCCCGAAGTTGTTCTATAAATAGCCTTCACCTTTTTTTTTTGTAAGATAATAGCCAGGACCAGTAGCTAACATCAGCTGGTAGTATAGAGTAGAGGACGAAGATTGTAGACAACACTAAACAAAGAATTCTAGGGTGGCTAAGGTTTTAGACAAAATGATAACAAGAAAAATAGAACTTTTAGGTTCAGATTTTAAGTTTTCTAGATGTTCATTTGAGTTTCAAGCATCTTTATATTGGACAAGGTAAAGCTCGAGAGCCCTCTAACTCCCAAGATATTTTTAAAGGAGCGTTTTCTTTTGTCTAATAAAGATTTAGAGGTTTGAGAGGTTTTTCATTTTATACACTTTTTCAAACCAGTGGTAACATTCCTCAATTCGTTGGTATTAGGTTGCTGCCCCGAAAAAGGTAAAATCTTTCGTTATAGTTCATTCTTCTTAAGTATTATTTATTTGTTATGAATATTATATAGTTCTAGACTATTTCTTTCACTTGTAAGATTAAAATAATGTCTCTTTGTTGAATTGTTTTTGATGGGTTGAGGTTTATCTTGTAGCTGAATATGTTTTGCTTCAAAATAGTGTTCATTTTTACTGTTAAGGAGTTCAGAATTGGTAGAACATTCCATTTGGGGTTAATTGATGTGGACTTGGCTTTGGGATTCCTTAATTGTTAAATTATTAGGTTGAGAATAGATGTCTTGCATCTATTTACTTGAATTTTATAGCTTACATGATAACATGATTTTAGTAATGGTAGAACTTGTTCTTTCTTAATTGAAATAACCTATGGAAAAAGCTCTATTGCACCACAATAGAATTTATAATTTTAAAAGTATAAACATATGGCATGCTACCTGTACTAATTTGTGATAACCCTCTGTGAACATGTAAGCTTAACTAGGACCTATTTTGGGTTCCCAGTGATAGGTCTGACGATGTAAAATATACTTTAAGATGAGATATGTAACCATGCTGATTGTTCTAAAATAACATGACCTATTTGTGAATCATGTTGAACTTCTTGTAATCTGAAGCACATGCTTCTATTTATCTTCTGTGCCAGCTTGAATAGGAGTTGGTGATTGTTTCCTTTGCTAATGGACACATAATTTCTACTTATCCCCCCTGATGTACCCATTTGAGGATGAATGCATGTTTTTTTCCTGTAAAGTTTGGAGTTTTTGAGTCCAGAAGGTGTATGTATGTTAAGTTTGGCATGTGACTATTTCCCCTCGGATACTTATTCTGTGTGCCTAGATAATTCATCTTAGAACCCTTTTTCGTGCACATAATTAATTAATTTTCAAAAATTTGGATCTGAAAACTTGAGTATTATTTGGTTAATCTGTAAGATATGAAATTTATCCAAGTTTATTGTTACATGGATCCTAAGAGCTAAATCTTGAAATTTGATTTAGATTGACCATCGCTTATATAATCCCCAGAATATAGATTGGTATATGCTAGTCCTATGGTTAATATCTCTTAATGTAGTTCATTGACACTAATTAGAGAACTAGAATGTATCCTATGCACCTGGCCTTACACATGCTTGACAGTTGTATGTTGTCTATTCCTGGTATCTCTTAAGGTGCTAGTAGCTCTAGTTAAAATCAGAATCCTCCTTATTTGAAATCTAAGTTAGAATTATAAGTTATTCCTTATATATTAAACTAGTTAAGGTTCTATCCTGTCAGTTGAGTACGATGTAGTTTATCGATAAAAGGTTGTGCACCTTTTCTTATGTATGCTTTACTGCATGTCTATGTTTGTGCTAAGTCTACTATGTGCTTTCAGTATCCTAGGCTAAAGGATGACATATTCTATCAAAAAGCATGCTATCTTGAAAATAACTTAAGGCTGAGATTTAAAAACAGTGTTGATGGTTCTGTTTACCTTTACTTATTTCTAGCAAACTGAGCTCATGTTTTTCTAATGGAATAAAAAATAAATGTTAAAGATAATTGTTTTTTGGGTCATTAGTAGTAATAAGAGGAATGGTTAGTTAATCTCTTCTTAAAATTAATTAATATGTAAATATCCAACTAGATTCTACCTGTGCCAGTTTTGAAAGAATTCACCTCATAAAGTTAAAATTAATTTAAAGAAAGTTTTTCATAATATATTTGAGTGGGTTTAATCCCCTTATCTTGTGATACATGCTCATATTCACTTTAGCTTAAGGTTAATTCCTCTTTTGTCTTCTATTAGAATTAGTATGGCACCCACTTTTCTGCAAATATATTAGTTGAGTCATTACATATGTTAAGGCTTTATTTAATGACTTGTATGTTATCCTTATGAACTATTGTAGGATTACTTTGTATAATAAGACCTTATCATCTTGCATGGATCTCTAGCCTTTGTGTATTCAAATTCAAATGATCTGAATATAATCTTAAATAAGCCTGTCGAATCTAGTTTAGCAATATGTTGTGTTAGTATAGTCCCTAAGTGCCTTCACTATGTGAACTAGTTGATGAGAATCTATAAATTATTGGCCTTGTTCTTTCAATAATGTGACCTAAATATCCAACCAAGTGGTGTGATGATTTGAATTATATATAGCCAAGGTTTGCAAGTTAACTGTAAGTGGGATCTATGGTTGTATGTTCTATTTGAACTGATCTGTGTAAATGCGTATATTTAATGTATTTAATAACTATGTTTTAATGTTTTAAACCCATTTACTTTGCCCATGTATGAAACTATTGAAATTTTCTCTTCAATTGGGTTAAAGGTCTAACCATTGGCAGTCTTTTTACCCTTATTAACCCCTGCAAGATGTCTTCCCCTATCCCTCAAAACTATTACCATCAATCTTAAAAATAGCAACATGTTTTGACCATAGTAGCATGTCGACAATTGTTGCCTTTCTATTCTATATAGTGTCAAGTGTCTAATTCTGTATAAAATCTGTTGCGTGAACTCCATTGGAGCACCTTATGTTGTTACCATCCCTTGATAACTCAATTATAATATGTGGAAAGGTTTAGCACATAATTGATGTGTTAGCCCTATATGAAGATAATCACTGAGCATTTGGTATGTTTATTATCAGGACTTGACTTATAGATTTTAGTAGCATATGAATGATCAGTTTAAGTGATTAGCTCAATTTAAACCCTCAAAATTGAGGTCCCTGATGAGTTAATTTGTTCTAAGTGACAATCAATTTGTTTCTTTTGTTTGGCAGTGTGATAAATCACTAAAGATAATTTGTTGCTTATTTCCTCTTTTAAGTGTGATTTACCTTGTCTCTATAAAATGACATGACAGTTTAATAGTCTTATGGTGTTGGTAAAACTTGTTTGTATATTTCAACTTCCCTATAAAGGTCTATGACCCTCCATTTAATCCTTATTAAATGTTCATTTAAGAAAACTGCTCAAGAATTAAACTAGTAGGTAGTTATATATCTTCCCACTCACAATTTTAGCATTTATATCAGGTCTGGTTTTTTTATAAGTTTTATTAAAATTCTTACATGAGAATGGGAAGGTTTGTATCCTATCTGTGTTGGTATTGCATTAGTTTGGCTCATAGAATTGTCTCAGTTTGATGTCTTTAATTCAAATCTCTATAGGTTAAATCACATGCAAATTTTGTCTTGTTTATCCTAGATCTTATCTTTATAGTCATTGAGCATTATGTTTGAATGCATGACTAGTGTGAATTCTTGAAAGTGTGCTTTAATTCGAATATTTATGTGCATATTTGTGCATAATAGTGTGAACCTTGTCAACTAGCATGATCCCTCAGCATCCTTTATCTTATGAAACTAATTGATTGGAAGTGAACCTATTTCCTTAAGTTGCATGCTTCTTTGCTCGAAACTGCCATTGTTGGATAGTTTGTCCACTCTCTTTCTTGACTGTCTCACATATAACTTTTTCAAATTGACTAGTTAAATCCACTTGGTCTTACCAGGTTCTAGTTTTTTCTATAAATCTAAATATGCAATATTGGTCAACCTTCTCCTTATGACTATGACTATCCAAGTTTACCTATAACTACATGTAATGATCCATTCAGTCATTTCTTTGCCTTACATTTTTTCTCATGCTTAAAGCAATGTAGTAGTTGCTCCAAGTCATTTATGATTTTCTAGGATCGGTAGCTTGGTGCCTTGGCGACTTGTTTACTTGTTATCTCAGTTTTTCAGTTTTGAAGTTTTAGTTTTGAAATAGTGAAACTCAAGAGTGAAATTGTAGTAAACGGGCTTGGAATTCAATTATGACAGTTCCTTTAGCTTTGGAATGCCGACTTTGGTCTAGGTAGACCTTAAGTTAGTGTCTGAGGCTTTTCGTTTTGAGTTTGGGTTTCTTTGTGGAAATTTAGCCCATCCGAAGCTTATTTTGGAGCCTGGGTGGTCTTTTGATGATTAGAGCATCATATTGGGATTTCGACGATTCGATCAACTCCAAAATATGGATTTTGGGCTAATTGAGTCATTGGTTTGCTTCCCGGGGTGTCCGAGCTTGTATTGAGTAGGTTTGTGGAAAGTCCTTAGTTTGACTCCTTTTGATCCTTTTGAGGTTAGGTTCCTTCTCTCTTAAACATTCTTGGTGTGTCATTTTGTCGATTCCATTGAGTTTGTAGGGTGTTTTCCACCCAAAATGCACTTTTGATCATCATGACCAAAGATTTTAGGTCGTGACAGAGTGGTATCAAATCCTAGGTTCACTAATTTCTTTGGCATTAGAGAAAGTACCAAGTAGAGTCCCATGGATTAGTGCATAAACATCCGCATCCAATCTTTGGGAGGCTATGGGTACCTTAGGAAACACTGTCTTCTTTGGGATCTTATTGTGTGTTGTTATTCGTACTCTTTTGAAACTTCCATTGACCTTGTTCCTTTGCAGATGGTCCATACTAAAGGATCTTTGGTTGATTGGGACCCTCCCCCAGTGAACCAGGAAGGGTAGGGGAGGATGCTCTACAGGTCGCTACTGCCCCAGCTATTTCACAGCCACAGGCACCCCCCATGCCACCTTCACAGCCTGCTCAGCCACCACCTGCCGCTTATTGTGGCAAATGCTCCAGATGTTGGACGGTACAACAGAAGATAGGCCGCAGTCATCTTCTCAGGGAGCGGCATAGGGTGTAGCACCTCCCCCACTTTCTACAGCTTCAGCACCACCACTAGGCGTACGATCGGTTGCACCACTTCAGACTACCGCCACTACCCTTGCACCTGTATTAGCTCCTACTATACCTACATTTGAGGTTTGGAAGATGTTGGACCATTTCTTTCGGGTTGCCCCCATTAGGTTCTCGAGAGCACAGGGGAAAGACCCTTATAGTTTGTTACTGTTTGCAAGGAGCCCCTACAGACCTTGGAGCTTTAGGATTCTCATGGAGTAGAATTCACATAATATCTACTTGAGTGTGCCGCCAGCCAGTGGTGGCAAACATTTTGGGGTCGTAGACTGCTAGAGTCAGGTCTAACTACTTAGGGACAGTTTAGAGAGGCATTTATAGATTATTACGTGCCTCAGAGCGTCCGTGAGGCATGGAGGGCATAGTTTGAGGTATTGAGGCAGTATTCGATGACAACCCAAAGTAAGAGGCATGATTTATTGATTTATCCAGGCATGTCGAGGACCTAATATCTTCTGAGGAGGAGCGGATTCGTCACTTTTCTCATGAACTAAGTCCTGATTTACAGGTCCATCTTGAGTTACTTTTGGTGTTACAAAAATTATTTCTTCATATCTTTTACCATGCTCGACGTATGACTCGCTAGGCCTAAAGAGGTAGCAAGAAGATGAAGCACCATCAGGGTGGGTTTATGGGTCTAGGTCAGAGGGTTATGGTTTTGATTGGAGACTCCTGCCAAGCTAACAACACTAGAACTCCAGTAGTGGGGCAAGCAACCAGCCCATCACAGGCCCAGTTTCGGGTTTGCAAGGCCTTGTCGAGAGGTCCTGTGGCCAGGTCAGGACAGGTGATATTTGCTATGAGTGTGTGGAGCGGGGTCATTATACTCGCCATTGTCCCAAGGTCTCTAGAGGCAGTTCAGCTGAGGGGTGTTTTAGGTGTGGGAGCCAGGACCACTATGCCCGAGCTTTCCCCTAGTGCTGGGCCTCTCAAGCCACAACACTATCTATTCAACCATTGTAGTAGTGCCACCAGTCAAAGGTGGGCCACCATCTATTCAGGGAGCTAGGGGAGGAGGCTGGGTGTCCAGAGGTAGATGCAGGGATTTGGGTGCACAATATGATGGGGAGCAGCACCAGCTCTATGCTATTCCTTATAGGTCTAAGGTCGAGGCCTCTGATGTAGTTGACATGGGTACGTTGGTTGTTTTTGGGTTTTCTGTACTTATATTGTTTGATCCAGGTTCTACACTATCCTATATTTCTGTAGGCACCTATACTGATAGTGAGCGGTTGTTTGTACGCTTAATTTATCTACCCTAGTGGTGGATCGGGTATATAGGTCGTTTATGGTGACTATTCAGGGTCACAACATGTATGCTAATTTAGATTTTGATGTGATTCCAGGATTGGACTGGTTGTCCTCCTATTGTGTGGTCCTGGATTGTTATGCCAAGACCATGACCTTATCTGTGCCTAGTATACCCTCTATAGTGTGGTTCGATCCTACTAGGCGTTCATTGATTCGGTTATTTCTTATTATCGAGCCTGTAGGTTTGTCGCTCGGGATTGTTATGCTTATTTGGCCCATGTTAGAGATGTCAGTGCTGAGCCCTTTTCCCCTAAGACTGTGTCGGTTGTTAGCGAGTTTATTGATGTCTTCCCTGCTGATTTTCCTGGCCTTCCACCTGAGCGGGATATAGATTTTTCTATCGATGCTGAGTCGGGGCACCAAACCCAATTTATTCCTTCATATCATATGGCATTGGCTGAGCTTTGTGAGTTGAGTGTTCATCTACAGGACTTGCTTAATAGAGGCTTTATCTATCTTAGCATATCGCCTTGGGGTGCCCCGGTGTTGTTTGTTAAAAAGAAGGATGGGTCCCTGTGGATGTGTATTATTTATAGGCAGCTAACATGGTGACTGTTAAGAATAAGTATCCTCTTCCCCGTATTTATGATTTGTTTGATCAACTCAGCTTAAGGGAGCCATGATATTCTCTAA
>JBDJHY010131582.1:0-13540 GCA_039654485.1 Withania somnifera
CCAAAAATATTTTGAAATTTAAAAAGAGTGACCAGAGTTTTAAAAATTAGGTGTAGGTAACAATTTAAGATTACTATTTAATGAACTTCGATTCTTTTTTAAGAAGCTCCTAAGTTTTGTTTTTTACATTTTGACCAAACACTATATAAAACCTAATTATCTAATAGGGTATAAAAAAACAACTGCTTCCCCAATGACCTCCATTTTTTTTTTACATTTTTCTTCATTTTCTCTTCTCCTCCTCTTTGTCATGTCTCAACCTACACCGTGGGCGTAACATAATGCCTAAAACCACGAGTAGCTCCAAACTAACCCTTGGTCTGTCATAACACATAAAATTGGACTGACAAGTAATGTAGAAGATAATACTTGGGTTAAATCTCATAATATAAATAAATAATAAAAAAATATTGTGATTGATAAATACATTATTTGAAAAATGAATGCAACTATTTGACTGAGTGTGTATGAAGCATCTACTAATACTAATGAGTAGTTGGGACAAACCCCAAACAAACTCTACATAACTGAAAGAAGTAAAGTGAACTGAGAACTCTAAATGCATTGCCCTCGAAGAATGAGGACTTACCATCTGTTAGTTAGTGTCTGTTGGCACTTACTATTCATGAAACTGAGAGGAGTACCTGAATCTACAGTGTGAATATAGGCATAGAGTATGCGTCAGCACTTTGAATGTACTGGTATGTGAGTTTATGCAATAACATTCAAAACATAGCCAAATACATGTAACATAATATATAACTGAAGTCAGTATATAAGAACATCTAAATATGCATAAGTTGAGACTGACATCATGGATTTGTTATTAAACTATGAACTGAAACATATCTGAACTGTAGGGCTGAGAATTCATAAATTCTTTAAATAAGTAAAATCTAGGACTATGAGATCATGAAGACTGGTTACATACATAAGGACAAATACTGGAGAACTAGGATTTTTCAAGTAAAACATGTAAAGTCATGTAGAAATCATGCTGAACTGAAGATAACTGGGCTGAGACAACTGAAGTAAACTCGTGGACTAAGATAAATTCATAAACTGAGAAAAATCATAAATGGAGCTAAAATGGCTCAAATTTATCCTGAATTAAAATTTGTATTCATTAACTATACTAAAATCTGAAACTATAAACTGTAACTGAAAAGTGAGTTGTAATGATTCACATATAGCTGAAAACATACTTGAAAATTAAATATCATAATAATAATGAAAATATAAATATTTACTATAAACTGCTGAGTCATGCAACATGATTAATTATACTTTAAAACTGAAAGCTGAACAAGGTGGGAGTTTCTTCTAACTAATACACACCGTTTGAACTTATGATGTCCACTCTACAACCCCAATTGGAGGTTGCCCTATACCTTTCTAGGGTATAGAAACTATCCATCTAAGGATCCTTTAATTATGCCTCGGTGATTTCGGGTAAGAATACCTATGGTGGCACGTAGTTATGAAACTCATGTTAGTTTATCCCTTATTCTATCAGTGCTGAATCATCCTCCCAAAATATTTGTCCGTATCTATATAGATCAATCATATCCATAGGACATATTTATATGCCCAAAAATCTATAACATATGTAGCATATCTAATGCCAAAACTCCATAAGTCTGAGTAGCATATTTGGATGCTAAAGTCTATAAAGTTGAGCATAAGCTCCTGAAACATATCATACCTATACTTCCATATTAAAATTATGATAAATGAAAGCATACTGGAAAATCATGTTATTTCTATAATGAGAAACCACAAGGTAAAAATACAGTATTTTATCTGAAACTGTGATAAAAAGATCTAATCATATTGAGGGGATGTCATAAATAGCCTGAAAACTACTAAAATCATGCTCATATGCTAATATACTTGTGAACCTAATCAAGTTATAAACTTTTTACATTGTAAATCATAATACAACTGGATATTAAGCTAAATACATGAAAGTAAGTGTAATCTTCCATAAATTGGTGCATGGACCTATTTAAATCATGAAAAACTAAAATAGAAATCAACTTGCATAATTAGGTAAGAACCTAGATCATAAATAAAAATATTTAACTGAAAACTTTAACCTTTAGGCATGAGGATGAAAGGAGATCCCCGTTGAATACCCACCTACCCGGGAGAAGAGATTTCTTGAATAATAATTTGATTTTGAAGCTCCTTGAGGTATGGAATTTGAGAACCCTTTGCTTTTATTCTTGGGTTTTTGGTAGAAGAAGATGAAGTTTTAGAGATTAATAATAGGTTTTAATATTAAAAAATAGTGTTTTGAGATATTTTAAAATCATGGAAGAGGTCTTAGGTAGGGAAAGAACCAAACTACCCCATCAAAAGCCCCTTAAATATGCTAAAAATGGACCTCGGACCACCCTAGTGAAGAGTCGTTGTCAAGACGATGACTCGTCAGCTTCCCTGTCATCATGGTAAAGTTTTTGTCCAAGAGGAAGACCTTGAGGATGACTCCTCGTTAAGCCGATGACCCATCATCCTCCAATCATCGTCTTTGACAGCCTTTTTCAGCTTCTGCTTAAAAAACCATAACATTTTAATCTAAACTCGAAATGATGCACGGTTTGTTGATTTTGAAAGAGGACTTAAGAACCTTTAATTTTATAGATTATGGGCTACATAAATCTTTATATTTTTAGGAGTTATGGTCATTTAAAGTTTATCGATAATTGAACCTTCATTAAAACTTTGCTAGTAAAAAAATTTTGGATTCAACTTTCCATTAGGGGTTTATTATAATCCTAAATCACCTCCAACACTCGAAATAAAATTACTAAATAAAATCTAATACCTAGGTTCAAGTATGAACAAAATTGGGCTCAGGTCTAACTATGCACTAGAACAGCTCAAATCTTAGCTCAAAACTTCAGGGTGTTACAATATGTCTCCCTTGAGATCATTCATCATCAAATTATAATCTTGACTAGGAGGAACACACGTGAGCTAAAAGTTCACTTTATTACCACAAGTATTTGACAACACCTACTAAAAAATGCACGAGCATGAGTTATGAGTGCATGAAACTAGCTTAAACTTGTCGTGCTTGATTCAGGGCATGAACTTAGTATTGAACATAACTCTTATTTAACATGGATATACAAGAAATGAAGCATGAGTTCGTTGAGCATGAAGTGAGAATAGGAATACCCTTTTTTTTAAGCCCTATGACCAGTTATAACTCTCACAAGTCGCTACATGTGATATGATCATGCTAGTCTAGGACACTAAGTACTAATATTCTATATTCACAAGAACACTACTTCTTATTTTACCTAAAATCAACCAAACCTCAAGATCTAATCACAGAGTTACTAACCACATAATTCAATTGCTACACATTTACCAATATGCCATTCAAGCTTATCTTCATATTCTCTTAATGATTCGCTTGAAGCTAAAACTATTAAGGGATCTTCTCAAGCATCTTCTTGATTGACAACTAGCTTAAATTTTTATCTAATCAATACACATAATTAGACCTTACCTCATACCCCAACCGCGCCTTACAACTTAGGTGACACAAACAGACAAAAGATACAACTAACTTAGGATTTAAGGTCTCCCATCTTAGTTTTTTTTTTTGCATAGCTTCCTTTACTATCATCTGTCATACCATAAATGGAATCACTGAAGGGAATGAAGTATGAGCATAAAATATAGGGGTTATGGATAAAGTTCTAACTCTGGATCATAAACATGAAGTATGAACTGAGCATTGCCACTAAAAGGAGTACTATTCTAGCTGAGCTGATTCTTATCACAAGTTTGACACTCAATATGGGTCGATAAAAAAGGTACAATAGGAATGAGTAGTTCATATACTAAAAGAATAAAGCATGAATAGAGGATTGTTCTGCACATAGAACTGCCATAACTTGATTTACTAGTCATTGCATTAAGACCATATCATGAGTTCATTGCCTGAGCATATTGTGACACATGAGTGAATATATCATAAGTTTTATTACATAAGGTTGGAGTTCATAACTTTATGGAATAAGATTGAGGTGGTAGTACAGAGGCTTTCTCTTATTATTCTGAAACTTGAGATTGGCATGAGCTTGACATATAGTACATAAGTAGGGGGTCGCGATGATTGAAATCTGGGAACATGATGGTAAACATGTATCAATTAATCACCATAAATCTTCTCTAGAGCCTATCACTACTTGGTTCTCTCTTGACTATATCTTATCTTTAGGGTCATCATTCCATAATTTATATGTCGATTGGTGCACATAACCATTTCCTCTAATGCATAATCGTACTAATCTTCTCCTCTTAGTCTATTTAAAATCACTCCTATAAATTCTCATCCATATGAGTTAACTAAAGTACTTTATACTACGGCACCCCAAATATCAACTTCCTATAATCTCCCTAGCTAAAATCTTAAGATCACTGTATAATACATACTTAGATTTCTCTATGCTTAGCAACCCATATATACTAAATTAGGCACATATCACACTTATAACTTCGATTCTCATGCAATAACATACTATCCTGCGTATAAATATTCCTCCATAACACTTAGGATTTTTCCTTTTTTCAATTACTTAACCACCATTTCACTTATTATACAGAGCTCTCATAATCGTTTATCTCATGCTTAAAATATTCACACCTTGTCATAAGTTATAAACTTAAGCTTTTTTGCATACCATATCAGGCCTACTAAATCAATTTAACAAGCTAACCTTACTACTCCAAAACTACTATTTATTTTACCACAATGATAATCTAGAGTCAAGCTTAATATTTGGTAGGAACACACAACTTCCTCCTATTACTCGGCCTACCACCTCTAGATCACAAATCAAGGTGATACTACTCTATTGAGGGTCAATAATAAAGCAACCATTCTCAATCATATACTCTATCTAGTCATAGCCTGCACACACCATAATTTTCACCACCTCATGATACTTAGTCCATTCCCCATAACTCTTTGTATAAGCTAAATTCATACCATTATGAATAATATAAGATCCTCTTATAAAAACCACAAAGCGTAGCCTTAACCCATCAATTCCCTTATATCTTGCTCGTATCCTATACTTGATCTTCCTAACCAACAAGTCCTTCTCCACACATACTACCAGATATCCTACACCATGCTTACTACACCTTATTTAACACTTAAGAATATATCATCCTATTACACATTTAATAACAATATTACTATAGCTACATCACATAACAAATAATTATTCCTACCTTTAATCTCTACACTTTGTACGTCATATTATTTTATCTAGGATCATTCTACCATATAAAGCTTTGGTTCAACATCCCCATAACACTACCTTTCCGGTGGCATTATTGTTCAAATATTCCAAGGCATACTTTTCTCATACAAGCTTCAATTGCTATAATATTTAGAGAAGGATCTAGAATACATACTTTGGCTAACTAGCACAATTCATACATGTTGAGATCGAAACTTTACTATTTTTAGTACCTCAAAGATGAGGCATATAGAAGGAATTAGAGAAATACACGAATCTGCATATGTTTCTTAAGGGAGTGCTCTATTACACAACAAAAAATATGATAAAAGGGATTTTTTTTCTAAATGTCATGTCGCCCGCTGATTATAAGTGTGGTGCACAATACACCCATAAACAAAAATAAACTAGACACAACTCCATAGACTTCATACGACACTTAAACTCTATGCTCTGATCCTAACTTTTCATATCCCGAACTTACACACTCGAGCATAACATGGTGCCTGAAACCATGAGTGGCTCAAAGATAGCCCTTGACTTATTATTACATATAAACTTGGATTGTAAAATAATGCAGAAGATAATACATGGGATAAATTTCATAACATAAATAAATTATAAGAAAAACATTGTGATTGATAAATACATTATTTAAAAAGTTGATGCAACTATTTGACTGAGTTTCTATGAAACCTCTACTAATACTGATAAGTAGATGGGAAAAATCTCAAACAAACTTTACAAAACTGAAAGAAGTAAAATAAATCGAGAACTCTGAATGTATTGCCCTCGAAGAATAAGGATTCACCATCTGTTGATTTGTATCTGCTGGCACTTACTATCCATGAAGTTGAGAGGACTTTCAGAATCTACTGTGTGAATGTAGGCATAGAGTATGCCTTAGTATTTTGAATTTACTGGTGTGTGATTTTATGTAACAATTTTTTTTTAAAAAATAGCCGAATATATATAACGTAATACATAGTTGAAGTTTGTATATAGGAGCATATAAATATGCATAAGATGAGACAGACATTATGAATAGGTTATTAAACTGTAAATGAAAACATGTCTGAATTATAGGATTGAGAAGTCATAAATGCTTTAAATAATAAAAATCTAGGACTATGAGATCATGAAGACTGGTTACATACATAAGGAAAAATACTGGAGAACTATGATTTTTCAAGTAAAACATGTAAGTCATGTAGAAATTATGCTGAACTGAAGATAACTGGGCTGAGACAACTAAAGTAAACTCGTGGACTAAGATACATTCATCAACTGAGATAAATCATAGATAAGGATAAAATGTCTCAAATATATCCTGTATTAAAATCTGTATTCATAGACTATACTAAAATTTAAAACTATAAACTATAACTGAAAATTGAGTTGTAATGACTTGCATATAGATGAAAACATACTTGAAAAATTAATATCATAATAATAATGAAAATATGAATATCTAATATAAACTAGTGAGTTATCAATATGCCTAATTATATTTTAAAATCAAAAGTTGAACAAGGTGGTAGTTTCTTCTAACTAACACATACCATTTGAGCTTATGATATACAATCTACAACCCCGACTAGAGATTTCACTATACCTTGCCAGGGTATAAGACCTATCTATCGAAGGATCTTGTAATTATACCTCATTGATTTTGGGTAAGATTGCCTACGGTGGAACGTAATTATGGAACTTGGGTTGGTTTTGTTCCGTTGATGTTGAATACTCCTTCCAAAATATTCGTACATATTTATATAGCTCAATTATATCTATTGGACATATCGATATGCCCAAAAATCTGTAACATATGTAGTATATCTAATGCTAAAAATCCATAAAGTTTGAGTAGCATATCTAGATCCTAAAGTCTATAAAGTTGAGCATGATTTCCTAAAACATATCATATCTATACTTCCATTAAAATTATGATGACTGAAATCTTATTGAAAAATCATGTTAATTTTATAATGAGAAATACTAGGTAAAAATTCAGTAATTTATCTAAAACTTGATAAAAAGATCTAATCATATTGAGAGATACTATAAATAACCTAAAAATTGATAAAATCATGCTCATATATGAACCTAATCAAGTGATAAACTTTATACTTTGAAAATCAGAATAAAACTAGATATTAAGTTAAATGCTTGAAAACATGTGTAATAATTCATAAATTGATGCATGGACGTATTTAAATCATGAAAAACTAAAATACAAATCAATATGCATAATTGGGTAAGAACCCTAGATTATAAAATAGAAATCTTTGACCGAAAACTTTAAATTTTAGGCATGAGGATGAAAGGAGATTCTATTGAATACCCACATACCTAGGAGAAGAGGTTTCTTGAAGAAGAATTTGATTTTGAAGCTCATTGGGGTGTAAAATTTTGAGAAACCTTTGATTTTGTTCTTGGATATTTGGGAGAAGAAGATGAATTTTTAGAGGTTAATAATAGGTTTTGATATTGAAAAATAGTTCTTGGGTGTTTAAATTTTTTTGAAAAGGTCTTGGGTAGGGAAAGGATAAAATTACCCCTCAAAAGCCCCTTAAAAATGCTGGAAAATGAGCCTCGGACAATCGCGGTGATGAGTCATCATCGTCGTAGAAAAAGTTTTCTGTATCGGAGGGCGACTTCAAAGATGACTTATCATCAAGCTGACGAACCGTCATCTTTCGATCATCGTTTTCGACAACTTCTGCCATCTTCTTCTCAAAAAGCCATAACCTTTTACTCCCAGCTCGAAATGATGCGCAGTTTGTTTTATTGAAAAGAGGACTCAAATACCTTTAATTTGATAATCCATGGAATACATAAGCCCTTATATATTAGGAATTATGGTCATCTTAAGTTTACCCATGATTGAACCTATGTGAAAACTTTACTGGTAGAAAAATTTTGAATTTAACTTAGCACTAGGCGTTTCATATGACCCTAAATCACCTCCAACACTCAAAATATACTTGTTAAATAAATTTAACATCTCGGTTTATGTATGAAAAAATTGGTCCCGTGTCCACCACGTACTAGGACAGTTCAAATCTTACCTCAAAAGTCTGAGGTGTTACACTCCTCCTCCTCCTCTTTTTCTTCTTCTTCTTATATTGTGTTTGGTGTTGCTTAAATTATTGTTTCTCGAGTGGATGCTTCTATTGTGCTGGAGAGAAGAGAGACAAAACACTTTCTTTTTATTTTTTTCTTTTCTTCTTTTGTTTAGAAGAATTTAAGAGAAATTTCCTTAATTTGGAATTGAATTTCATAGGTGTAGCATTTGAGTTTTTTGATGGGTGTTTCTCGATCATTTTGATAAGTGAATATTATTGTTTTTTTGTGTATTTATTATATGGGTCTTATCTACTATTTCGGCCTCTACTATATTAGTTTAAAAAATTGCTGCATATGTTTCAAATACTGCCTCATTAACTAGATATGTTACAATAGTTGTTGAACCTATTTTAGCAGTTGCTTCACTAATTATATCTTATATTTTTGTAGTTGTTGCACCTATTTTTGGAATTGATGCACTAATTATTGTTTATGTTTTAGCAGTTATTAAATATATTTCAGCAATTACATAAATATATTTAGTAACTCTTGCAGGTGCTCCTGCTGGTGCATCAATTGATGTAATATTTGTTGAATATATTTTGACAATCACTATGGACTGCAGTAAAAATATGAAAAAAAAATTTAATCACAAAATAGGTACCTGGATTCAACACCATCAATAGAGTACAAAGTCCAAAATAGGGGATTATTACCATGGTGAATGGGCTGATTCTAACAATCACTACATTTGGCGGTGAAAAGGCAAAAAAATTGGTAGAAACGATAGAGATGACTGTACATCGAGCTGTCACGAATGAAAATTATTTCAATAAAATTATTTCTTATTGTGAACTAAATTATAGATTGAAAGATCTTGTCATCACCTATGTGTATTGTTGTGGTGAAAAGAAAAGGTATCTCCTTTTAGGATAAAAAATCAAATAATTTTCAGACATATCTAAAAGATGAAAATAGACACACTTCTAGGATATATGTGGTTGAAAGATTTGTAAAGAACCACAACTTACCTAGAAACCAATAAATGGTAAATGATGAATGTGATTGGGTGAACATGAATGTTCGACACAAAGAAAGTACTAGTGAATAGAATACTCCTTCTCCTACTTCGACTCCTAAAATTGCCAAGGATACACAAGGAACTGCACAATCATTACAGTGAAATGGATTTTACATCAATAAGTTATTCGTTAATAAGAAAGAGTTAGACGTTGCATTGAAAATTACTTATGTGAAAAACAATAGAATGAAGAAGGAGATCAAGTCACGTATTGTGTATTATGTCAAATGTGTATATCTTGAGTGCAACTAGTGGATAAGATCTATTAATTTTAAAAATTTAGATAGATTTATATCAACATGTTTAAAAAAATTCACACATACGCTTCAGAACATCTTACGATCCATAACCCCCATGGCATAAAAAGGGTCATTAGTGCATACTTCAACCAAAGGTTTTCCAAAAGTAAAGACACGTCTCTAATAGATATTGAAATTCAATTCGTGTTGAATTTGATTGTAAGATCGGTTATTGAAAAGTTTGGAGCAGAAGTAAGATTGCAAATTCTTATGTTAGGGGAACACATGAGCACAATTATACAGTTCTTGATACTTACTGTAATATGCTTATGACGGTATATTTGAGAAGTAAGATGACACTAGAATTTGAAAATGAAGGGTTCAAGTAATTTTTTATTGTTAATGAAGCTTCTATTCTTGATTTTCAACATATCAAAAAATTCATAATTGTCGATGGAATATTCTTGTATATAATTAGTACAAAGGAATGTTGTTGTCTACCATAGCACAATATAGGGGAAAATATATTTTTAATGGAATTTATATAGTAGTTGAGTGTGATGCCTCGTACCAATATTTTTTAGTAAATGAACAACTTTGTGCATCATATCTCTAAATCACGTATAATTTTTTATCGACATCCAAGTACTATAAATAAGGTTAAAATTTTATTTGTTTCGGCTCATTATGGTTGTTTCATGAGGTACCTCAGAAAAAATATCTGAAATAATTTTTATAATGGTAAAATCATCTACCACTTTTATAAAGAAGCAAAAGAGTATAGAATAGATGGGTTTGATAATTGCTTTAATCAATTAAGGGATATAGTTCCTGGGTCGATGCATATCTTGAATGTGTTGGAGTTCATATATGGAGTAGGGTATTCTTTCAAGAAAATAGGTATACCTTATTAATAGCTATTGAATATTTGAAAAACCGTTTATTGAATTTCAAATAATTGAAGCAACTACTACATCTAATGTATGAAATAAGTGCAACAATTGCTGAAACAAATACAAAAAAATTTACAATTGCTGCATTGTATATTTTTTAGTAACTTTACTTTCAAATAAATAATAGTTTAGGTTGTCAATTTTAATAGATATAAAATTATATTGACAAATATTGCTGAGTTAATTAAATCAATATTTTTTATGAAAGAGAATATTTTATTATTGTTCTTTTTAATGAAATAAACATGAGATATGAAGAAATAAATCATGAGAGATGCTATGTGTTCGTCAATGCATCAACCATATTTGTTCTTAAGATAGAATGAAAAACTATAAAAAGTAGTAATTTGAGGAACAAGCTACTAGTTCACCAAAATGCCAACATAAGTACTTTTTCACTACTCATAATGTAGTTGCAACAGTCGATTTGTGATGCAAAATCTTGAACCTATAGAGTCCTTGACCTTGAAAAAATATTGTATCCAAATGCTATGGCAGTGCTTGAATATCAATATGATGATAATTATGGACAGTATATTTATGAGTACTCACCTCCATATTACAAGGTAGAGACATATCTTTTGCATACTTGAAGAAAATTAAACTCATGCAACCTGAACATACTTGAGAAATTCCTATCAAATTCTTATAAAATAAAATACATGATCGGAATACAGGAGAATAAGATATGAATGTGAATGATAGAATCATTTTCAATAAAGAAAAATAAATGTTTCATATTCAAATTAATAGGGCACAAACAACCGGAGTGAAATGCTATGTAGGAATAGATTTTATTTATTTTTTTATGAACCTTTTTAATCTATATGTAATGTTGGTCTTTAGCATTATTGAATAACTTTAGCCAGTAGGAGAATATATCAACAATTTTTGTACTTGTGAAATTTATCAGCAAGTAGAAAGTATACTTCAAAAAATATTGTATATGTTGATAAATTTCTTAGCCAAGTAGGCAGTTTGCTTTAGCTATTGTAATACCTGTTGTGAAAATTATTAACAAGTAGGAAAAGTACTTCACTAACTGTTGTACTTACTAAGAAAATTGTTAGCAAGTGGGTAGTATGCTTCATTAATTCTTGTACTTGCTAAGCAAATTCTTAGCAAGTTACTGAATTTGCAGCAGCAACTAATATTCTTGTTGCTATTGTTATGAATGTGTAATTGTATAACATCACTACTAGATATAAGTCTAAGTACTATAATATGCCATGGTCACTTAATTTATTATTTAATATGATTATTCTTAATAATTAAATTTCTCAGTTAAGTTTGACTATACCTGCAATTACTTGATTTATTGTCTGTCACGAATAAATTACTACCTAATTGCATAATATATCACTACTAAATCTAAGGATAAGTCCTATAATATGTTAAAGAAACTTTACTTACTCACCATCTATGATTGCTAAAATTTAATAATAAAATTTCTCAATTAATGTTGACTACGCATGCAATTATTTAATTTATCATCTGTTATGAATATATTATTGTGCAATTATATAAGATCACTACTAATTCCAAGTATACTTCCAATAATATGAAAAAAACACTTTATTTATTATTAAATACTTATATAATTAATTATTACTCAAACTATTTAATTGACCACGCGTGCAATTATTTGATTTATCGTCTCTTATGAATACTATTTCATTGTGTAAGATCCCCACAAAGTCCAAGTATAAGTTATATAATACGACAAAATCACTTTAATTATCATTTAATATCATTGATGTAATTAATTAATAATCAAATCATTCAATTAAGGTTGACTATAGGTGTAATTAGTTAATATCATATGTTATGAGTATATTACTATCTCATTATATAAAATTATCACTAAGTCTAAGTATGAGTCTTTTAATATGCCAAACCACTTTATATTTCATTAAATATGATTGATATAATCAATTAATAATTAAATTTCTCAATTAAGATTGACTATCCGTAAATACTTTTTTATTTACCGTTTGTTATGAATAAATTACTATCTCATCGTATAAGATCACAACTAAGTCTAAATTCTATTATATGTCAAAACCGCCTTATTTATCATTAATGTGATTGATATAATGTCATGACCTGATTTCTCAGGTTGTAATGACACCTATAACCCTCCTGTGATCCCCATAACCTGAAACAACATCTAACGAGCCATTAACTATAAATAAATGTAAGTTCAAGCAAAGAAGGTAATAACTAGTAAACTGAAAAAAAAATGGAAAGTAGAATAGGATAATAAATTTAGAAAATCCCTCCCATGACCTAGTATCACAGTATACATGAGCCACTAAAAGGTACAATTGATAAAATATACGTAAAATATAATATACAATCCATCTCTAAAAGAAAAAAGAAACAAAGAAATAGCTTATGAGAAAGGCTAGGCTGGACGTCCAAAAATCATCCTGTATATCTAGAAATCCACAGCAACAGGGAACAAATCAATGGAATCAGCAGCGCTAGGATCTGTACCAGGAAGGCATAAGTATAGTATGAGTACAAGTTGACGAAGAAACAAGTACTCGGTAGGATTTGAGGGCTCACTAGAAACATAACAAGCATAATCACAATAAAGAACACGAATTTAAAAAAAGCAGGTCAAGAAAAGAAAAAAGACAGCACTAGAAGCTAGCTACGAGCAAGAAATACAAATATCAATAACTCAACTTGACATAACAGTGAAGCGGGATCTCATCTAAGAGAAGAACATATCAGGGGTCCTTTCATAAGTACAACAATAATAAGAAGAAAATACGTAATAAAGGTAGCTAGAAGGACCATGAGGGGATGAGCGGTGTACCGATAACCTTAATTACATGGATGAGGAAGATATGATGAGCACAAATACGCACATATATACCCACTAGGAAAGGATGATCAATAAATAATATCTACCACTATGTA
>JBDJHY010131591.1:0-13540 GCA_039654485.1 Withania somnifera
AGGTGCCATCATGATCCGAGAAATCGGGTCGTGACAATTTATGCTTACTTTTCTCGGTCTGCCTATAATGCTTACGGGTACCTATTGTTTTTGGTACTCATGCTACACTTTTGCATCTTTTCCTGATGCAGGTCTTAGTATGAGTCATTAAGACGGACGCGATCGTGTGGATTAGCTTGGTGTTGTTCAGGAGATACGGTGAGGAGTTGGTGTCCATGCTGGCCAGTCTTTTTCTTATTCCAAAATTGTTCTACTAGGAGTCTGGATAGCTATTTTTTATAGTTTCCCCATTGTGGGTTGTATTTTGTACCTTTTGGGTATATAGATGCTCTACAGCCACAATACCAGGTTTTGGGGAATCATGTTCGATTATGTAGTTTCATGTTTTACTTCTATTTCATCTCCTTCTTCTTTTCTTTTGGGTTCTTGGAGCTGGCCCACTACTACTCGCTTTGGACCAGAGTTAGGCTTGTCTAGAGGTGAGATGAGAACGCCATCACAACTCGTTTTTCGGGTCATGACAGTTTTATAAAATCTATTTGTAACAATAATTCACCTTAGCACTTAGGTATTAGAAACATCATATATCACTTACAATGCTTGAGTTTTATAAGGATATTCCATAATACTAATTCAAAATAGGAAACGTATAATACTTTAACATCTTAGTAGATTGTATGTATTATAAAAGTTGTACATGACTTTTAATTGTTAATGAAGAGATTAACGATACTTCTTTATCTTTTGAGTTGTTCTGCCGGATCAGTCCCTTTACTTGTTAATGTAAAATCATCTTCCATTCAATAGAAAATTCTTTCAATTCAACGAAAGAGATTCTCATAATCCCACAATTTAAGTAGATGCGAGAATAGATTCGATTCGAAACTCTTATATGTCCAAGGTTCAATATTGAAATAATTTCGAAGGTTTTCCTTGACTTTATCCTTGTCAACAAAGTATTTTTCATGTAAGCATTATAAGTGTTTTATAATACATATAGTGTCTTATAATACTAATTCATCTTTAAATCTAACATATTTATAATTGTATGATAATACAACTTATAACTCTTATCTAAGAAACTAAATCTTATAATACATTATAAATATATGGTTATAATACATTACACGTCTTATCAACTTGGGAGACATAGGTTGGTTTTTTTCAAATACGCACATTGGACTTTTGTGTATTAAAAGTATATCACATATGTGTATTATATTCTGTCTATCCAAACTATCATTCTACTGTTTCAAAAAAATACATACTAAAAAATATTTGCGCTTTGCAATTGTATTAAAAGCAAAATACATGCAATAGCGTTACAACTATAAAAGAAGAACTACACAAAAGAAACACAAAACGTTAAGTTTCAACTTTAAAACTCACCACCACATCTAAAAATGTACCACCACAGCATAGTGTGAACGAAAACTATGTCTAAGTTGCAACAATATTCTTCTTACTTCAAAACAATAAACTAAATGATCAATTCAAAATACACCATAACTAATTTTTTTAGACTCTCTTAACTTTGTATGGTTTCTCTTCACCACTTATAGCACCATACTCTTATTTCTTCCTTCCATAGTCCCACAGTAATACCCCAAATACCTTATAGTAATACTCAATACCAAAGTCTTCATGTGGCACCAATTGATTTTACGCTCAGAAAATACAGCAACATAAACCCCACAATCACTGCAATAAATTTCAAAAAAACGTTATAACATTTGTATACCATAGTATTACAGTTAATGATAGAAATATTTTAATAAAACTTACACTGAATCTTTCTTTTGCTTGGGGAGGTGATTCCTAAGCATGTGAATTTGAAGAGAATCATTAATTGTTACATTATTATACACAACAGGTTTAAGTAACTCGGATCGATTTGAATAAAACTTCATAATGTCTAAATAGAGTGATATACCATAGACTTCACAACATTTGTCATACCATAGACTTCCCTTCTCAGAGGAAACGGGAAGAGATCTTTCACAGATATTGAATACAAGCAAAATTTAATGATTTTCCTTATGATTCACTGAGAAAAGCACAAGACGAACTAAAATTCCAAGCAATACTGCCAATTAAACAAGAACCACAAATATATCGATCCACAGAATCACTTATATTCAAAGTCATTCTGAAATTTGTCTCTTTATATTCAACAATCTTGAAAAATATATGCTCAACTTTTTTCTTAAAACAACATACAGTAGTTGTGAACCTCACATTGTTCTGTGGGTTGTACTTTCCCTTCTTTTGCAAGTAATATAAAATTATATTAAGATATTTTCAAATTAATAAAATGTTATATTATCAACAAAGTTTAGTTATGTATAATGATATTTATTAGACTTACGATATCCAACCATAGCTGTCCAGTATGTGCCAACCTATATAACCATAATATCTCTGATATTTGAGTAATTCTCGAATCAAATGTTGACTTAATCTCTTGAGCTGCAACTAAACACGAGCATTGCTTTCAACAGAACACAACAAGATACATTAAAAATTATATTAATCAACTAAGAAAATGCATATCGCATACATATTAATAAAAAAATAAACTTCTTTCTTTGAAACTCCTACATATAGCCAAGATATGAATGCACTAGTAAGATTGTTTTCAACATGTGAACCGATTTGATTCGAAAAAGGGTTCTTTATCTAAGAAATTACTCTTGAATAACTACCACTAGAATCAAACTCCTATAAATTCGGAGACTTCATAAGTATTCCTAGATACGTTCTTCAGGTTTGACCTATTTTTTACAGCTTTCTTCAGGTGTGGCCAGAGTCAAGTTGTCTTCTAATTCAATATCATCAACTCTTTATATTTTCTTTTTCAGAGCATATGCCTCTTCAATAAACTGAGTCAGGTTGTCTGAAAGTTCAAAGGCATAAAGACCTTCTGTTGATTTTTAATGAATATTTTCCTCATCAAGAAACTGAGTCAAGTTTTCTGGAACTTCAAAATCATCAAAAAATTTATTGAACTTTTATGAGCATTTGCCTCAATTAAAAACTGAGTTAACTGTCTGGCAATTCAAAATCATCAAGATGTTTTGTTGTTTTTTGGTCATTTTATTTTTTCACAAACATTACATCAGAAACATATACTTCAAAAATTAAAGATATTACCTATGTATGTAAAGTGAAATATACTATTATTCAACCTATAACATATAAAAATAAATTGTATTAACTTGCTTTGTAATCAAATCCACAAATAGAATTAAAATTAGATATATGCTTAGTACCTCTCAATGTATCATTATCAACTACCTCACTTACAAATTACAAAATAAAAAGCAGTTACTATATTCACATCCTAAATACTCAACCAATTTAATACTTATATCATAAAAATACTAAAAACAATATATATAACAGTATTAATAATATCCTTTGTAGGCAGATTAACATCAACTAGTACTTCATGAATTATATCTTCAATAGAGTCTTAGATCTTTAAAAATGATATAATGTACCTATGCATTACATAAATATTGTAAAGAAAATGCATCAACAAGAATCATGTATTAAAATGTATGTAAAAGAGTAGCTACCGAGTTTACTTTGCTAGCCAGCAGATGTAAAGCCGTCATCAAAATTACTTAGCTTGCCACCAGATGTAAAGTCGGCACCAAAGGAAACTGATATTTTAATTGCTATTTTGAAAAACATTACATAAATAACTAAAGTTAATAATATACTGACAAAACAATATCATTACCTGTCAAATCTTCATCTACTACTGATGTTGATGGTGGAACATACTCAACTATTTCACGAGTATGAATTTAAAATACATTCAATTATAAATTTTACTAAATACAATATCATACTTCTAAAAATATAGTAACAACAAAATTTTATTCCACGAGAAAATGCATCTCTAAAATCTCTAGTTTCAAATGCAGTTGAACAGCTACCACATCTTTTCTTAGTTAATGTTTCTTTTGAATTTTGTCCAGTAGGCACACTTCCTTCACAGTATTTTTTATTTAATAATCACTAAATAACTTGGAGTTAGAATCAATAATAAATTATCTAAAATCTCCAAATCGTGCTTCAATTTTCTTTTCAAGTGCTTGGTGATTACTGTTTGCCTACAATAATCACATTTAGAAAGACACAACTTTATCATTTTTAATAATAAAATATTCAAAAGCTACAAATGAAAGATTATAGTACCTTTACAAGCTTCATTTTAAATTCCCTTAACTCTTTAATCAATTCTTCTTGGACCTTATTTGATGAACTTCATTCAAAAGAGCCAACATCTCCAAATTGTAATTTCTATCATCTGGCAACAGAAATTTTAAAATTTATTCATCACTCGCAGTAATATTTTGTGAACTAAAAATTCAATGTATAAATATCCTATTACTAATCATATATAAAATAAATTACAAATATATTAAAAAGCAATACCTTTTCAACATAAGCTTCTCTAACTTCCTTTATTATGAAGTCAGTAAAATCACTTTTCATCTTAGGATTGTAGTAATTGAGGTCAACACGCAAATAGAAAAATTTTCCATCAACATACAAGCAATACTCAGATATCCATGTTTGAAGAGTTAAAAGGCAATCCAGCTATTCTATAGAACTGATTAGTGATAGTAATACACTGTGTCGCACTTCCTAACAGATAATAAAAGGTTTTCTCATGAATTGAATGCTCACTATTCTCATATAAGAATAAGAACTCTTAAATAAAAGATAAAACTACAAATTTAACAGTATTATGATTGTCAAACCAATTAGTACTCTCAAACACATTTCTAAATTGTTGTTGTTTCAACAGTCAACTATTCTAGAAAGTACTCTATCATAAACTGTGATGGAGCCCTAGGATCAACCAACAACAAAATTTAACATTTACATAATATCAAACTCTCTTAACCTAAAAAATAGCTTCTCACAATGACAAAAACATCTTTTAGAGTGATCCTAAATTCTTTATTCATCAAATAATTAAAAAGCTGCAAGTGAGTATTCACTTTTGGCATGTCAATAAAGTAGCCAAAACATGTCTTGGCAAACAATTTCTAAAATTTTCAATTCTAGTTGAATAACTTTCACCATCCAATTTCTAAAATTTTCAATTCTGCAAACAACATAACAAAAATTATTTAGAACATCGCATAGTATTACTACATATACATACAAAAGCAACAAATATAATTTTTTGTAGTGAAAATAGCATAAAATACTTAATACAATATCAAAACAAACGAATACTATCAATTTAACTACTACACTAGGTTAATTCAATAGAATGTAATCACATGCTATACTCAATAAGTAGAAATGAACCAACAATAATTGTTAGAATGAAAATCTAATACAACATATATACATAAAGATTTTATACTTAATAGAAAACTATAATGTAAGCACTTTCTGACAACAAATACTCAGAAACAGTTAATATAAAACAAAAATAAAAAAGATAAAAGATGTATACTTAACTACAATAATAACTATTCCAAATACAATGTAATCATATAGCAAATAAAAAAATTAGTAATTCAACCAACACATATTTCTGACTAAAGCATAATAAATGCAAAAAAAGTTCAAGTAAATACCAACACTTAACAACGACAGTAACACTCTTTCTTTCTAACCAGTCAACTATCGATGAAGGTTAGTCGACTACTATTCAAGACCGTAGAGAATTTAGAGAAATAAGAAATCACTAATTTAGAGAAATAAGAAATCACTAAGAGAAAGTTGACACAAATATTTTATACTAGTTGGAATTCAATGTGGATCTTAATCCATACCTCTTAGGTTGCATGAGGGTTCCACTACTCTTGAATCAAAAGTATTTTTAGTTGACAAATCTTCGTTAGTGCGGATTTCTTTTGAGCACTCTTCTTTTCTTAATTTTTCTTTTCTCTCTAAGTTTTTTTAATATTAATAGCCTCACGAAAAATATTTTCTCCCTTCTTTTTTTGTTACATAGTAAAACTCACGATTACAATGATTTTGATAAAAGTAGAACAAAGAAATAGTTATGATGAAGACGAAGCATAAGAAATTTATTTCATTAACGAATCTTTAAGTAGTTTGGAAATTTTTCATTGAGAAGGTGAGGCAACCTAAGAGATTTGATCCTTGGAGATGGAATGTTATTATCCTATTTCCAAGAAGCAGTTCATTTAATAACCCTGGTGATCAGAAGCTCCAAATTGATATTCTTTACTTGTAGAGACTTTGAAGATGAGATTTTTTTTATCATTTCCTTCATTGATTGATTGACCTTCAATCCTCTTCCATTTTCTTTCTTTGATTGATCATCAGTCTTTCCTTTATTGATATTCTTCCCTTGTGAAAAACTTGTTGCATTTCATCAAGTGTTCCATGTATATAAAAGAGATTGATTGTTTCCTTTTTGATTTTCATGGCACAGATTTTGTGCAGAATTTCCTCTTAGGTTCCATGTTTCATCAGCTTCTTGTTTGACACTAGATTTTATGCATTCTTGAATTTTGCAAAGACAGGTTGTAAGTCATCAAAATTTACATTAACACTCTCTCTCTTTTTTATGATGAAAATAAAATAGAGTAGTCTACTTCCCTTTATACTTCTCCCGTAGTCGACTTCAATTAAAAAGTAGTTGCCTTGTTCACCCCCTGACTAGTTGACTTCAGGACTCGGTGACCTTGTGTTCTTCCTATCTATTTTTCTAGTTGCATACAATAAATCAAGCATACATAAGCATAAAATATATTCTCCCCATTTGGCATCAATCAAAAAAGGGAAATAATACAAGCCACAATAAAAAAACAAAGAGAATATGTCGAAGGGCAGTTGCCTTAAAATACATGCCAATGATAGTCATAATAAAGTACACACCAAAACCCAAAAAAACAACACAACATGTCACAATAAATTATCAACCTCCTCAAGTACATTAGTAGATAGTATATTCGTTGTGGCTTACTTCAAACATCAAACTTGGTGCCAACAACCTGCACGATATTTTCACCATTAGTTCAGATAGTTTTGGCTACCTTAACCGCTTCTTTGATGATTTAATCCAGATTGACACGAATTTTTGCAACATCACTCTCAGTTTCTTTGGCAATATACGATCTTTATCTAATTAATAGTGAGTGAAGAGAAGGAGACCTTTGAGGGACTGAAAATTTTCATCCAAGGTAGCAACTTTGGATATCACTTTAGACAGATCAATAGATACATGTGCAGGAATAGAAGGTCTAAGAGGAGAGGAGGGCCTGATAGGAGTAGGAATGTCAGGATTTGTCTTAAGAACCCAAGAGTTTCCAGTCCTAATAAATCCCATACGCTTAAAATCCCTAGAGTTATAGCACTATTTTACTATGATAGGAGGAATGTCATCAAATTGAACATGGTTGGCATCTAGAATTCGAGTGATAACCATGCCATAAGGAGACTTAAGTGCTTAGAGGCGACGTCAATTATATGGTTGAGAATGAGATAATAAAGTATAAATTTTTAATGAGTAACAAGGAAATACATAAGCAGGGTGTCTCTAATAGATAGAGTAGATAAGGATCCAACACGAGGGAGAAAAGTAGTTGCAACTATGTAAGAGATGACTCTTATTTAAAGGACAAAACCTTTGGTCCTAAATGTGAGGGAGAACTTGAGATACCATCAAGAGAGAGGGAATTCTTAGCCTGATCAAAGGAGATGTCAAGTTCAGACGGCCGCACATTTATTGAAGAGAAAGATAAGCCGGAGTATTCAATATGAAAATTTTTGTCAAAAAAGAGCACAATCAGCAAGTATATGCGTTCCTCGAACAAGGGCTTCAAGTTCACCAAATTTGGAGGAGTGAAGATTAGCATAAAAAAAAAAGATGAATGAGGGGCTCATAGACTAAATTAAGACTTGTAGAGAAGAAATTTTCCCACCCTTGATACTTAAAGTGTTTGATAATAGGACACTAAAGAGAGGAGAGAAGATTTAGATCAATAATTTGACCATAGACTAAAGTTTTATCTTTGGGTGTTTGAAAAGAAGCAGCATCGGTAAAATCTCAAAAGTTTATTTTAACATTTAGAAAATTATCAAAGTTAAACTTGTATTACTTTTATAATCCATGGCATGGTTACTCCCATGGGGACGCTTAAGAGAGGATTTTAGGGCAGACGATTGAGAGGATAAAGATTCTTCGAAGTCGACATAGACGGGAGAATAGATCTTTTCTTTACCCAGATTTCGAGGTCTTTTATGGGTGGAAACAATGGAGGACTTTTGTGAGTTTTCTATGGTGGATAGAGTTTTTATGAAGAGAGGAGGAAAGAGCGTTTAAAAAGAGAGATATAGTTTGAATATAAAGTGGAGAAAATATATGAAAATATTGGAATATGAGGCGTATAAGGAAGAGATTAAGAAAAATAATTATAAACAGATTCACATAAAGAAGTGAAATTAATTAGTCAAATGATTTAAAATAACTCCAAGAGTATTTTTATGGTAGCAAAATCTTTCTTAATGTAGTGGTTTAGTAAAGAAACAATCAAGTTGAAAATCACTTCTAAAAAATCACTTCAATATTTCTATTAAAAAAATAATCACGAATAAAATAATGTTGAATGTTTATATTATTAGACCTAGAATGATGGATAGAATTTTTTGTAAGACAAATAGCATTGGAGTTGTCAGAGAAGATTTTGATAAGTTTAAAAAATAAATTATAATCACTTAATTGATGTACCATCCAAAGAATTTGAGTGCAACATTGCCCAATGGCAATGTATTCAACCCCAGTTATTAAAAGAGAGACTGATCCTTATTTCTTGTTGTTTCAAGAAATTAAGGATTTTCCTAGTAGCTGGCAACTTCCACTAGTGCTTTTTTAGTCATCTTTGTTACCCGCATAATATGCATCTGCAAAATCTTCCAGTGTAAAATCATCTCCCTTGGGATACCATATACCATAGTCGACTGTCCCAATAAGATATCTAATAATTCTTTAATTCTTTTTACACTAATAATATAAGATTCTTTAGGGGTAGATTAAAATTTAGCACATTTATAGACACTAAATAATATATCAATTCAACTAGCAGTTAAGTAAAGTGATGAGTCAATCATGCCTCTATATCTTATCTCATCTGCATTTTTACCTTCATCAGAGTTTAATGAACAAGTAGAACTCATTGTTGTTCTGATATCCTTTGCTTCAGATATTCCAAATTTCTTTACGAGCTCTTTTGTATACTTATTTTGGCAAATAAATGTGCCTTTAGATGATTGAATTTTTTGAAGTCCTATGAAGAACTTTAACTCTCTCGTCATACTCATCTCAAATTCTCCTTTCATTAGATCAGAGAATTCCTTTCACATAAGAGGGTTAGTACTGTCAAAAATAATGTCATCCACATTTATTTGAATAATCAGATTTTCATACGAGGTCCTTTTTATGAAAAAAGTATTATCAATTTCCTTAAGAAAAATCACGGTTAATAAGAAAATTGTTGATTTTATCATACCAGGCTCTAGGAGCATGTTTGAGTCTATAGAGAGACTTTGATAATTTAAAAACATGATAAGGAAATTTTAAGTTTTCAAAGAGAGGAGGTTGTTTAACAAAAACTTCTTCTTCAATAAAACCATTTGAAAGTTTGTTTTTCACATCCATTTTGAAATAATTTAAAACCTTTGAGTGAAGCATAAGCAAGAATAATACGTATAGATTCTAAAAGTGCCACAAGAGCAAATGTTTCATCATAGTCGACTCCTTCTTGTTGAGAGTATCCTTGAGCTACAAATCTTGATTTATTTCTTATGACTTCCCAAAATTCATTTAGCTTGTTTCTGAAGACCTATTTTGTAACAATCACATATGCTTTCTCATATTTGGGAACTAGGTTCCATACCTGGTTCTTTTCAAATTGATATATCTCTTCTTGCATGTCCTTGACCCATCCTTCATTTTTCAAGGCTTCATCTACCTTTTTAGGTTAAAATTGAGATATGAGAGAAATATTCCCCTATTTCTTATTTGAAGATCTGGTTCTTCTTGCTTCTTTTAGATCTCCAATGACAAATTTCTTTAGGTAATCTGGCTCCCTCTTTCATTCATTAAAAATAAATTTGGTTTGATCAGTAAACTCCTATGTGGATTCAGTTGACTCAATTGTTGGGGGATGCCTAGTGGTTGTGATAGTGATAGTTTGGCATTTTGAGGCTCTTCACAATCTGAAAGTTTACCTTTTTCAACCACTTGATTAGTATCATCAAAAAAAATATGAATGGATTCTTATATAGATAGAGTACATTTATTAGAATTCTATAGGGTTTAAAAAATTCTATAGGATTACTAGAATTGGAGTATCCAAGAAAAATACCTCCATTACTTCGTGGATCAAACTTACCCAAGTTATCTTTTCCATTATTATGTACAAAGAACTTGCATCCAAAAGGATGAAGTAACTAATATTAGGCTTCTTGACGTTCCATAGCTCATGGGAAGTCTTTTTCAATATTGTCCTGATGAGACATCTATTTAGCATGACATGTAGTGCTCAGTGCTTCAACCCAGAAATAGTGATGCAATGAGTGTTCAATAATTATTGTTCTTTCCATGTCTTGAAGAGTCTTATTTTTTCTTTGAACTACTCTATTTTTTTAGGAGATTTAGGTGATAATAAGTTGCGAGTGTATCCTTATTCTTCACAAAATTTCTCGAATGCTTTATTTTCAAATTCTCCTCCATGATTACTTCTAATGAAAGTGATGTAATAACCCTTGTCTCTTTGAAATTTTTCACAAAAGAACTCAAAATTATTTTAAGTATTATCTTTATGAGAAAGAAACATAATCCAGTTAAAGCGAGAATAATCATCAATAATTACAAAGGTGTACCTTTTTCCACCAATACTGAAAGTTCTAGTTGGAACAAATAGATCCATATAAAGAAACTGCAAAGGCTTAATAGTAGACACAATTTCCTTAGATTTAAAGAAGTTTCAAGTTTGCTTTCCCATTTAATGTACATCACATATGTGATCTTTTGTGTAATCTAGCTTGGGAAATTCCAGAACTAGTTTATGTTTTGAATGAGATGCAATCTAGCATGACCAAGTTTCTTATGTCAAATACAAGGATCTTCAGCAAGACAAATTATTCATCAGCATACTTGGTAGAGTCAAGTAAATGTATATTTTTGTCCTTACTAGGTACAAAATCTTTTCTAAATAGGTATTCAATGACAAAGCCAGTTTTTCTGAATCTCACTTCAAGATTTGTATCACATGGTCGATTGATTCTCAATAGGTTGTATTTGAAACCTTTCATAAGATAAACACTAGTGATATCACAAGATTCATTAAAAGGAATTGTACCAATATCTATTACTGTTCCTCTAGAGTATCTCCAAATAGTATAGATCCACCATTATAGTTAGCAATAGATTTGAAAAGATATTTGTCTCCATTCATATGATTTGAACACACACTATCAAGATACCATTTTTCTTTTGTCCTTCTTTTGTGGTGTTCTAGCGAAGAATGAAAATTACTTTCTTTTAGGTACCCAAGCATCCTTGAATCTTTGAGGGTTAGAATTATTATTTTTGTTTTTAGGCCTCAAGATTCATTCATGTGGTTGAAAGAAGCAAAATCTATAATTGAAATATTTATGACTAGGTTTTCCATATTAAAAACATAAGTGGAAGGGCTTGGTAGCCATATTTTCCTTATTTGAAAGATTTGCTTCCTTCAGGTTCATTGTCAGTTGGCTTCCCTATGGAAGTCTCATGACTAGAGTTGTCATAGGATATTTTGCAAAGTTTAGAGTTTCTGTAATAAGAAAATTTTTAAGAACAATTTGACTGATTTGATCAGATAGAACTTTTGCTGGGGAATTTTTTTTAGTCCATTTAATTCAGTCTTTAGTTCAAAGATTTTTCTTTAAGAAGATCTATTTCAACTTCACCAAATATTTTTATCTTTTTGGAGATCTCGGAAATCATTAAAAACATGATTCAAATCAGCAATTGCTCTATCTAACAAATCTTTCAAACGATCACAGTCATTGCAGCTAGTAGTGCTTACCTGACTTGTTCACATATAGCCATGAAACATATGTTCGTGTTTTTATCATGTTCAGTGTTAGATAGATCATTATTACCCCAATTGTTGAATGCCTTTTTTGTATATCCCCTAGCAAGTCTTATTCATACTTTTGGACAATCAGCTGCTATTGGATATATTTTTCACATCCATAACACTTTTTCTCATTTATATTTTGATCACTATAATATTTTTTTCTAGAAAAGTCTTGTCTTCATCCTCTATTGAGTCTTGCTTTTCTAATATTTTCCATTATAGCTTTGTGATCAAAGCTACTTATTCTTCATAAAATCATCTTCATCTTCTATAGTTTCATCAGCAGCTTTGAAGGAAACCATCTTTTTCTTTCTTTCATCCTATTCACTTTTATTTAAATGAACTTTTTCAAATGCAATATATCTCCTCTTAATTCATTATAGGTTAGATTATTTATATTCATTCTTTCAATAGCGACAAACTTAGCACGACATTTCTGAGGAAGACTTCTAAAAAAAATTGATAATTTAATCAGATACTGGATATATTTTTCTAGCAACCTTCAGTTCTCCAAGGACCTTGCTAAATATAGCAAGCACGGATTCCACATATTTTCCTTCTTTCATTTGAAAAAGTTCATATTTATATATTAGGAGACTCGTGATTATTTGTTTCACCTTGTTTGTTCTTTCATGGGTGACTTTCAGCTTATCCCAAATTTCCTTGGAAGTCTCACATGGTGAGATTTTTTCACTCTTCTCCACTTATTGCATTGTACAACATTTGCTGTGGAATTTATTTGTATAGCTTTTATTTGTTCCTCAATGTAGTTTTCAAGAGATAGAATAATCTCAGCGGAAGTACTGCCATTTGTAGTTTCCTTGTTATTTTTCTTGTTTGGAGGAATTGGCAAATTACCAATTTTGATGACCCTCCAGGCTTTCACATCATATGACGTGATATAGGTCTCCATTCTAATATTCTAGAGGGAGAAATACTTTTCATTAAAGTAAGGAGGTCGTTTTTAGGAAGTTTTCTATTGAAATATAGCACCGGCAATTTGTTGAGCCATGATCTTTATTCATTTGTTGTTAAACAATGTATGTGAGACCTAGTTCGATACTACTGAAAGTGCAAGATAGGGGTGAATTGCTAAATAACACTTTTTTTCTTTTTAAACAGTCAATTGTCGATGAAAGTTAGTCGACTACTATACAAGCAGTTGAAAATTTGTAGAAATACGAAAGCAATAAGAGAAAGTTGACACAGGTATTTTATACTTGTTGAGATCCAATGTGGATCTTAATCCAATTCCCTTGGGTTGTAATAGGGTTTCACTAGTCTTTAATCAAAGGTGTTTTTGGTTTATAAATCTTATTAAGTACAAACTTCTTTTGACTCTTTTTTTCTCAATTTTTGTTTTCTTTAAAGTTATTTTATACTAACATCCTCACCAAATATATTTT